>JACCIC010000196.1:0-85000 GCA_018907035.1 Sycobia sp. Sy_11 | reverse complement strand
ATATCGTATAGTCGTCTTTTCTGATTTTGTCAAGAAAATATTGCTTCTCGATGTCTTTTACACTTAGGTTCTAATGAACCTGATAAATAATGTACTTTATTCGCTGATTTACCTTTCGGTATGAACTCGTAATACTTTCAACTCGTAAAATCGAAAAGTAAAGTCAACAAAACCATTATGTTTGAAAGAGTTTGCGTTATGTTTTAACTATTAGAGACGCTGAATTTTTCTACGTTGACAATGAAGTCTGAATTTCGATGTTACGTTGACAAGCCCACGATTCGCCATTTGTTACGATTCGCTCGAGCAATGATAGGATCGTTACTCACTAAACATGGAGACAATTTTGAACGATGCCAGGACGACCTTACTTTCGGTAGAGTATCATCGATTTCCGGACAAATTTTATTGTCACAATTTCTGTATGTAAAGTATCAGTAAATATTGCTTGAGATAAACTCATACGATAGCCTAAGCAATCTTTTAAATCATAATTCGTAGAACGCTCATAATCATTTTTTCCACTTTCTCGAAACTAACATCGGTTACGAATGCGCTAGGGCGCTTGTCATCTTCAACGTTTTATCATTCATCTCTCTTTCCATTGAATTTTCTTACTCTCTCTCTCTCTCTCTCTCTCTCTCTCTCTCTCTCTCTCTCTCTCTCTCTCTCTCTCTCTCTCTATCACTCTCGCTCTCTTAGTTAATAACCAAGTTAGCAACAGTATCTACACGAACATTTTAACACTAAATTATATTTTTATAAGAAATCTCGATGAATACTATGATAATTTTCTTAAAATGAGAGATCTCTGAACACGTTAAAATATGTAAAATTTCGTTCTGATTTTGAAAGAAAAGATTGAATTGGCATTGTAGCTTTTCCACGAAGCATGTTGTAACATTTAACATATTTTTTTTGAAAAATGTATTCAATCGCTACAATTGTGATACTAAAAACGCTCACTTATATATGATTTTCGACGTTGTAGATTTTAGGTGATGTGAGACACCGCGATCGCCTACTATGACCTGATCTTCTTTTTGCGCTCCCTGCTGAACTGGTTCTTCATAACATTAAAGACGACTTTTGGGACTGAGAGTTTGGAATTGAGAACACAAATTCAATACAACGTAAATAAAATACACGATGCTTGGATTTACTCGTGGCTATTTGTTACGAATTTACGTGAGTAAGTGCAGACGTATTCGCCTTCTTCCTGTTCTTGCCGAATGCTATCTTCCAATCGGCGACGTCGTATAATAATTCCACCAATCCACAACGTCCGTCGACGACAACTCGTTCTCGTTCCAACCAGAGTTTGAATTTACATGGCCGGTACAGCGACAGGTATACTTTTCCCGTAGTCCTCCGATGCGAATCAACTCTGCGGATCGCTTCTTCCTTCATCTCGCCTCTTCCGCCATGTTGCGCGTAGCCATAGAGCGTATGGCCATCTGTTGACCAGGTGTTGTACACAACTTGTCCGTATGTTATCTAATTTTGTGATGCAACTCTTCGTGACTATCTTGGTGGCCGGGAATTCGTATTCCCGTGAACTGGTTGCGGCATATAGTCCATTTGATTTTGCTACTTCCGATGGTTATTAACTTCCTGCTGGTCATGCGTGTTTATCATATTAGTTGAAATCGTGCAGGTATATTTAGGACAAATAGTTACTTCCGTTCTTCCCGCTGAGCCATTATGCTTTTTTGCTTGTACTTCCTTATTGTATTGGTTTTTCCTCTTTCTTTTCTTATCGGCGATATTACGCTTTACCATATACTTGTTATATATATATCCCTCTCTGTGAACAAGCTTATTTGACGTTTCCTCAGCTACTTCTCCTTTTCTTGTACAAATCTTTTACTTCTCTTCCTTATGTAACTAGTGCGTATTCTTGCTTACTTTTTTCTTTGATTCTTCCTTACCTCTGCCCCACCGCCATGCTATTCACGTACATCCGGTATGCTATCTTATTGTTTGAATAGCGGTTCCCATTCATTTTACCTTGATTCAGTTTTGTTGTTTTCTCGCTTCTCAGGTCTCTGGTCGCTTTTCCTTACTTTCACGCCATGTACTTTATCTCTTCAGTCATTCCTCATTTCTATCTCTCTTGTTATTTTCTAATGTTTTGTTCTTGTTTTAGTTGTGTTTAATTCTCTCGCTTCGCACGTTCCTTGTCGTTCTTCCTTCTTTTTTCCTCCCATACTTTATCTCCATTTCCTTATTGTAGTCGTAAGGGAGGGATAGGGGGAAGATTCAGGACGCTTCTTGCAACGTCTTTTCGTTAAATATTCGAAGTTTACATATTCGCCTCGCCCGCCCCGACCCCAACCTCTCGTTCCTTCGACGCCCCAATTTCTCTCCGACACCCCGATCCTTCTCCTATATATTCGTTCCGTGCGCGTGGGACGACAAAAAAATAGGAAATTGATCCGCATCACGCACGTCTATCCCCTCTCCACCTCCCACCCCATACGTGAGAAGTGACTCAGCATCGGAAGGGGGACGGACGGCGGCGATGGTTTCTCGCGATCGCGCCTACTACTCTCGCTCTCCGAATAATTTGCCTGTCGTTGGCCCCGCGTAAAGGAGATTAGCCGATTGCGTTAGACGCAAGGGCGCGCCCGCGCGCGCTTTTTACCGTGCTACTGATGCTTTTTATCGATTATTACACGGCGAAGGAGAGAGGAAGGGGCAGAGAGAGAGAGAGAGAGAATGAGTCAGCGGCTGCTGCTCGAATCTTGTACACATGTATACTCAATTTCACCTCCTGACAAGCCGCAGCCACAGTAGAGAGCTTTGGGGGAGGGGACGGGGTGGCGCTCGATATTTATACGACTGTACGCGCGTTCTTTTCACACCCATCCTCCCCCTCGCTCTTTGTTGTCTCTCGCCCGATCCTCCTTTCTCCCTCACTCTCTCTCTCTCTCTCTCTCTCTCTCTCTCTCTCTCTCTCTCTTTCTCTCTCTCACTTCTGATGTAGGGTTTTCATTGGAATCGCGCACGTGTATACGTATATAGATAAAATTGGCGCGGGTTATCGATTTTTCCGCGCCTCGGGGAAATAAAAAGGATTTGGAATTTCGCCGGGTGCGTTGAATTTTATTTGCCGAAAAGTCGTTGGAATCCCATACTCGGAGTTGATTTTTAATATTATTCGACAGAGATGCTTTTGTGTACATATTTTTTCTGTGCCGTGGTGTTTTTTTTATTTTTGTTAGAGAAATATTTTGTCGAGCATAAAGATACACGGATTGTGATACATGACAAAAAAATACTTTTAAGCTGTTAAAAAAAAAGAAACCTTATAGTTACTATTGATTATGAAATTGTATTGTAATTATAGCTGTGAACCATATTAATAATTATAAATTGTTAGCTTTTGAATAATAATATGTATAACCATTTATTTGAACCATTCAATTATTTCATTGGTTAATAATTAATTATTAAAATTTCAATGTTGTATGCAAATTTCATATGCTGAATGCAAATTTCATAAACTAAATGAAAATTCATATCTGATTTGACACTGTAAGGAGTGGAACAAAGAATAAATTGGCCCTTACAGTTAGTATAAGTGTAAAAATGTTATATATTACAATATACTGCGCGATAATTCCTCTATCAAGTAATACGGGATGAATTTTGAATTCTGATTATTATTGTACGTCTAAAATATTGCCCCATCATGAAAATAATCTATATGTGATTCCATTGAAAATTTCCTGAAGACTCATCGCGAGCCTCGTTATTCCAGCGTGAAAGAAAATTCTATACCGTCGTAAATTGAGATCTAAAATCGATGACTCTTTAGGTGTGTAATTTTGACGCATTAACCGATTTATCAACGATTCAGAAATCGCCGATTTATCTTGTAGTTTAATTTTAACGAAGAAACGATTAGTTATAAATAAAAAAAAGTCGTAAACGAGTATTGATTCAAGATTATTGAACGAACGATATATTATCTTTTTATTATTATTATCAATTTAATTTTAATTTCTTTCGTAAAATATCCCATGTTTATTAACGCGAATGTGTTAATATTGCTTTGTTCAAGGTGGCCCCTCGTAAACGAACGCGCGTCACAAAGAATTTTTTCAACAAATCTCTCGAGACGATTTCACGATGGAATTCAATCGAACTTTTTTCTCGCACGGAGAGCCAAAAATTTAACAAAATCAAACAAAGTGTATCAATGAAAGATTTCATTTACCCGAATGTAGGTCAAACTTTAACTGACCAGTGCGAAGCTAATATGTACCGATGTCAATGTATATATATATATATATTTAACTCTTTCGAAACATTAATTGAGTCCCTCGAATAATGCTGGCAGTCAGAAACTCAATTACACATACGCGAGTTCTGTGATAATATATATAATGTATAAAAGATACACCGAAGCAAAAAAAAAAACTACTTTGATTTGGCTGGAGAAGAAGTTTTAGTAACTACCGCAGAGTTAAATATATACGTTAAACGGGTGACCCAATTGTATCGAATTTAATAATAAAATCGTCTACTAGATTTACTTTCTCTTTTAATTCCATTTCTCGTTTCGACGAAAATTCTAGGCTAGAGCAGTTCATCATTTCGCGATTTAACATTGAACGACGAGTTTTAATTCACGATAATCAACTTGTTTGCCAATGAATATCGTCATTATCTAATTTTGTTTCGAATATTTTCGGCTACGTTTATCAATAATAAATTGTTCCTGAATAATTTAAATGCATAGATTAGGACGTTGTGCATAAATAGACCCGTTATCTTATTCATTTCCCGTAAAATTAATGAATATAAACTGCATTCGTTTACCTAAACTACGTTCATTTATCATTTTTAATTAAATCTAATAAATCAGCAAAACAAAGCTCGCTTGTTGATTGCGATAATCTAGATATTTAAAACGACATTCCAGATATTTTACTGATTTTACACTTTGAATTATCATCTTTATTATTTCTCAGCCATTACGTCGTAATTAATTGGAAGTAACGCGGCCTTTGCATTATATGGATTTATACGATATGGGAGCGAGCTTCGAAATTCCGCATGGCAGACTGGCATGTCGACAATTTCATACTGAAGTAGAAAAATAACAACTCGTCCTCCCCTCCTCCACGGGGCTTCCAACGCGAATGTAAAATTCGCCTTTTGCCCCACCCCCTTCCCCGAAAATACAATATAACACGCAAATGTTACGCTTTCACGTGTCATTTGACGAGAAGGCGGAAAAAAAGAAAACGATGTAACAGCCTCGTTACATTTGGCAACGCTTCTGGAACAATTCTCGTTCCAGGAACGACGAATTGTCGTCGAAACGCTGCCAAATCTAACTGGATATTTTTTCTGCTTAATTTGCCTTTTAAGGAGTGAAACAAAAAGTCTCCTGCTCATCTTTGTAAAAAAATAAAAAAAAAGTCAGCATCGTCGAAGAGATCGAGAGGATTTTTGGGCCAAGAACGGGTCGAATTCCGATAAATTGAACATTGCTATTGGCCAAGTTTCCTGACTAAATGAAACTACCGCATCTGTGAAAGTTAATCGTGGCCAAAGGAACATCTGCTTACGACAGTTAACTTAATTATCCAATTAGATAGTCGATTAAAGGGCAATGATTGGCCGTTAATTAACGGATAGAGAAGAAGAAGAAAAAAGATAGCAAAAAATCGCGTTTACAACATTTCGTTACGTGCGTATATCGTTGATCGATAATAGACCGAGAACAAAGAAAACCCGACATCTGTACTTGTCCACGAAGTGGCCGTGTTAAAAATGTTGGTTTTTCATTATCACGCGTCGACGAGATGAACATTTTATCAGTCGACTTTTCAAGGCCATTATTCGTAGCGGTTATATGAAAACGCTTCGCTATTTTTCCCAGTTACGCGAGACATCGTATTTGGCCATTCTTCGCTTGAACGTAATTGTTTGTTTTTTCTTCCTGGAGCATTAAAATTACGGAGACTTTTGCCAGGGACCTATGCGTCCGAATTAGCTTTTTAATCGCCCGACGATGCACGTTGCGACGGAAAATCGCAGCGAGCTTCTCCGATGCGAAAACGAAGGAAGGTCGCGACGGCTGTTTATAAATGGAGTCCCGTTCACCTCTTCCTACTCCTCCCCCACCCCCCTCACCGTCGAACCAGAAACGAGAGCTCGCTCAATTAAATATACGGTGGATCGCGGGCGCGATTTTATTTACAGCCTGGTCGCCTCGATTATAATTTTTATAAGTCCTCCGGCCTGGCTACCGTCTGTCCTCGCCCCCCTCTGCCCTCGCCCCTCTTCACGCCCCCCTTTTTTATTTACTTTTGTTTTCAAATTTCTTCATTTACGACGTAATACTGCGTGTTATTATATTCCGTCGTATTTTATTGCGCGTCTGGGAATAGGTCGACCGTCGTCAGGCACTGATTAGCCAGATGAACCGGGGCGAAATCGAAACATAATTCAATTACGGTTCTTGGTTTATCTCTGATATTTTTGTTAAAACGTAATTTTAATTTCGTAAAAATCGCACGATATGATTCTTGAAAAATATATCATAGACGATTAGAATTTGTTTAAAAACTTCTAAGTTCTTTTATGCTGTTACATTATTTACAGTAAGCTCTTAGTTGAACTTTATTGTTATTTTAACGATTAGTTTTTATTATTGCGATACTAATTAATTTTTGCCTGTAATCATCGTGCATTTTTTTCTTAACTTTTTATAACATTGAACCTTGAGTCGCTTGATCAAAAATATATTTAGCGATCTATCCGTACTGCCTACTGAAGAATTCAGGAGATCATTCGCATCTCCGCTCTTTTTATTATCGGGCGGTACCTGCACGTGTACATATGTAGTATAATTTATCGCTACTCTCTGTCTCTCTCTCTCTCTCTCTCTCTCTCTCTATCACTGTCTCTGTCTCTCTACTCTTCTCACCAGTCGCTTAAAAGGAACGCGTTTTTCGCAAATCGCTAGACCTCGAGACCGAGCCAACGAGGCAAACGAAGATGAAAGAAGAAAAAAACAAAGAGCGTAAAATTTTCTAATAAAGAAAGCGAGCACGTGTCGGCTCCAGCCGAAGCTCTGCGGATAATGGAAGGTTATGTACGGCTTATAATACGTATTGTAATTGCGAGCGCTGCGGCGCATCGGCGTCGAGTCCAGCCGGGGAGAGGTACGCAGAGTACCTTAAAACGGCTTAAAAACAATATAAAGAGAGCGTGTGTGTGTGTGTGAGAGAGAGAGAGAGAGATAAAGAGATGGAAAGGGAGAGAACACCCTCTGACCTACATAATAAACTGACCTAAAAGCCCGCAGTGCCGCCCGCCCGCGACCGGCCCGAGGAGAGCCCAAAGGGCGAGATATTACGTACGTATATAGAGGTGTGTATGGAAAGAGAGTGGAGAGAGAGGGGGGGTGGGAAGAGCGTCGAGAGAAAAGCCGTGCACGCACGGGCGAGCCAGACACGTGTGTGTGTGTATGCGTGTGTCTGCGTACTTGTGCGCTTACGTGTTTGCCTCGGGCTGGGTAGAGCAGGCAAAATATATAGGTGTGCGTCGAGAAAAACGATTACCTACGTGAGCAGAGCAGAGCGAGCGAGAGAGAGAGAGGGTGGGCCGCTCCCACCACCACCCATCTCTATCTCTCTCTCTCTCTCTCTCTCCCTTTCTCCAGTATATCGAGAGTGCCCCGCAACGGGGAGTCAGGGAGTAGGGGACGAGGGGCGTCGGAGTCGGTGGCGTCGGCGGCGCGCACGCATGCATCCGTATAGCGACGCTGCAGCACATTATGCGGTAAGTGTGATGCGACGGCGCCGCGCTGCGCGCGCGTCTCTTCTCTCTCCTCATCGTCCCCACCCTTCCACTGGTCTATCTATCTCTATCTATCCTCTCTCTCTCTCTCTCTCTCTCACTCTCTCTCTCTCTCTCGCATCCTTCGCTCCTCCATCCCTCGCGCAGACTGCATAATAACGATTTCGCTCATCGTCGGCTCTCCCTGTAATGTCCTTTTTTTCTCTCTCCCCTCCCCTCGATCCTCTCTGCCCACATCCAGCCATTCGCGTCGGTGTTTTTCTCGGCCCCCGCCCCGGCGGTACTACCCATCCCCTCCTCTACCACCCGTGACCCTCGGCACTCCTTTCTTCATGTCTCCGAGATGTATTATTGTACCGTTTGTATCTCTCTCTCTCTCTCTCTCTCTCTCTCTCTCTCTCTCTCTCTCTCTCTGCTACTCTCGGAACTCTGTTCTTCCGCCGTTAAAAGGGGCTGCTGCTGCTGCCGGTGCTTCCGTTACTGCTACTGCTTAATTATGTTTTTCCCATATATATATATATATATATATATATATATATATATATATATATCCGCTCACGCGGATCTTAAGAGAGCCGGGAGTCTTCGGTTGTGATAAATTAATTAATGGCGCTACGATATGTTCGCGAGGGGGAGAAGAATTGACGCAACTATGAATACGAATATTCCTGTTTGCTTATTCTCACAGACAACGACTTAACGCAGTGAAGCGGTCCCGCGTTCTTTTTCCTTCGTTTTCTTCCAAGTTTCACGAGGAACTCCATTGTCATAAATGAAAATTAAGTATGCACGAATAATTCTGAAAACCGGCAATCTAAAAAAACTCTATATCGATACCCACGGCGAAAGCTATAGAAAACTTCAATGAGTCATATGAATAAGATTAGAATCTATGAAATTTAACGCGTTTCGTATTTCTATTTCTATTTTCATATTTCTATTGATAAACGCGTTCCTTTACAAAAAAAAAGACAGATATTATTAATTAGTACGACTCAACAGATCCTCATTTCTAATATACAGAAATTCGTTGGCTTTCTACGGGAAACTTTGAAAATGGATGGAAATGAAAGTGTCAATTTACCAAGATTCGTCCTGGATTTTACGAAATCCGTCGTTTCTCGTCGAGGAAATTGAAACTTGTACCAACACTTGTTTCCGCCAATCGTGAATCGCGCTACATTTATTGACTAAGCGAGTCGCGACACTGTGTTACATATTGTTAATTTTATACAGCAATGTACAATTTCGATTGCAAAAATTGTTCTTTTCAAAAAAAAAAAAAAAAAAAAGAAAAGAACCTTTACTTTACTCTCGGGGGAGGATTCTAAAAGTACAATGAGAATTCGCCCATTCGCAAACTCATTATTCAGCCGACGACTAAAATACAAAGTATATTTGTATATAGGGAGAATAAGTAGATTATGGATTTTAATTCAATTCAAAGCTCCCAGCATTTCTCTCTTTCTCGCTCTCCATTCTTTGCCCCTCCCCCTCTCTTCCTCCGCCAACATTGCCCCTCCTTCCCTCTCTCACTCCCTCGGGGAAAAAACCATCCACGGGGAAAATAAAAAATAAAAATAAAGAGAAAGAGGCGGCAAACTTGCATCGCCCTTGTCCCCGTCAACTGTCATTTGTCGTACTTGACACAAATAGAATGATATTATGCAACGGAGAACGGGAGCTGTCGATTGTTGTTTTCATCGCTGTGCGCGCGTGTTTGTTTTTCTCCGCGAATCGCCGACCAAGACCTATAGAATCCGAGCATAATGCTCGAATTATCGGGGTCAAGGCCGCGCCTCCGGAGCTGTCAAAATAAAGTATCGAGAATATATTTCCGGGCGCGCGTCGCGTAACGCGGTATCCCGCCAACGAGGCGTGTACGCGATATTATTGGCCACGATAACGATCCAATTAAAATCGAACGCGGCGCGAGGGACAAGGCGACGAATTACACCTAATTGTCAAACGCGAATACGAGATTATTCGCTGGATGTCGCATTTGCGATCGTACGCATGCGCCTGAGATCGTTGCCTGTGAGCCTGGTGGAAAGTTTATTTTTTTACAAAATTGTTTAACGACTTTGGAATGGAAGTTTGGTCAAATCAAAGAATGGCTCTTCTAACTTTGCTGCGGCTTGATTTTGCGACTTATGCCAAAATTCTTTGCATTAGTCTTGACATCCGTTTTTCAGTCTATAGAGAGGGGGGGGGTGGCTGTTATTACGAAAAATTCACGAAACTCGCGGACTTAGTATAGAAGCGTATAGTATAGAATTAATTTGAATTTTTCAGTCGATTCGTGTTAGGAAACTGATGTCATTAATCATTTCACAATGACATTTAAGAGTATAAATAAATTGAAATTGAGTCGATCGTTCGCGAGAAAGATTCAATTTCAGGGCTTGGCATAATACTGAAAATTTCCGAATTGGTATTGGAATAATTGTTTTATAAAAAAAAAATACATCAGCGTACCAGGGGAAAACTTTAAAGAATCCTCCTTTTCGCCAATATTCCAAACGATGATACCAGTTGGTTACAATATCCGAGAATAAATTTTCCAACGCTCTATGAATAATATTGATTGTGTTTAAGAAAAAAAAAAATCAAAAAAAAAAGGAAAAATTTTATCCTTCTGCGCTCTATACTTGAAAATGTCGCTCGGCGCCGGTAGCCGCTCGTTCGGACGTGGGTCCAACTCAAGCCCGACTCGTACTACTTGTGCCAACGCTCAGCCGCACCGAGTGCTGCACGAATTTTCTCGAATCGTTCAATTATGCGCCAAATATCTTGTAGTTATAAAACCGCTTTGTGATTGGCTTGTTTTGCCTGTGACGTCAATGCATCGACAGTTATTCTCTGTCCGTTTTATAAAGTGATACACTTACAAGTTAAACAGATCTTAAATAACTTTTTTGATGTTTTTATTTGTCCAAGAATCCCAGACTTTAAATTACTCCTAATGAAAGAAAAAATCCTGTTAAGCGCAGATTCAAGAAATTAACAAAAAATTGTTGTATTTATAATATTATAATAATTTTAAAATCATTAATCATACTACACAATTAAGAGTATGAAGGTACATTTATAATTAAAATATAAATATAGCTTTCAGTGTTTTTTTTTATAAATGTGAACATTCAGTGAATGAAATGTGAAACGTTCAGTTATAAATGTGATAAGTATGTGTTTATAAAGTATCCTTAAGATAAATATGTAGTCTAAATTTATAGATGATTAAACAATAACATGTAATAACATTTTCAGTCAAATTTTACCTTGATTTACATTCATAAGCGATGAAGTTATTAAAATAAAAATATTTTACTAAAGAAAATTTATCAAAAATAAGTTTTAATTTCTAATTTACAGTCAAAAACAATCTACAAAATGGTAATCTTTTTGACGTTTCATGCATTGAATCTCGTTTCGGCTTTTAGTACGATGAAAAATGTTTTATCAGGTTACGTAAATTTTGTATACGTATATTATAGCATTGCAAATATTATAATTAATTTTCCTTCAGTTACTTTCTACCGATCCTCATATACTTTTTCCATGCACGTTATCTATACGTTATCTAGAGATAGGTATGACCTCGGTGTTACCCACTCCTTTGAATTATTTAATATTAGTTATAAAATTAATCTGTTATAAAAAATATAATATATTTAATTTATCGTAATTTTGTTATAAATTCTATATATGTGTATATTTTCGTTATTTCAAACAGATGATAAAACAATTGCGAAGAGGAAATTTAAATGTCCTGCAGTCATTTAAATCTTAAATTTAAAAGAAGGCGTTCGTTTTTTTTGTATTATGTTTATATATTTAAATATAGGTTAAGCGTTTTAAATTGATAGTTTTTTAAATGCATTTGCGAATTTAATCATTTAGTTTTAATGTATATAGTTATAATAATTGCGTTTTCTATGAAAATTTTATGTAGCTCTATGAAAAGTTTATTTATAAATTATAATAATAAAAATTAAAAAAAAAATAGGTAAATAAATAAGACTTATTAAGTATCCATAGAGATATAAAATAAATTATAAATGTAAACAAAAATATATGATGTCAAATGTTGACAAATGAAATTTCTAGATCTTCTAGAAATTCATTAAACAAAAGAAGATAATTAATTTAAATTTAATTATAAAAAATAATATTATTAAAAATAAAAAAAAGGAAAAAAATTCTATCTGATCAAATTGAACACTGTCAAATGTTTGTAAGAAAGACAGTGGAAATTTTTATAAATGTTTTTAAAAATACAAATAAATATAATATGAAAGTAATATTAGATATTTTCAGGACGCAACACTTTTATACAGTGCTGTGACTGGAAAATACCATTTAGTTCATAAGTAAAAACATGTAATTCGAGACGCCGGTGCCGTGCCCGAAAAACTAAAGGTTTTCGAAAGCTGTAGTTTTGAATGCATGTTTTTACCTGGTGAAAAATCGATTTTCGAAATTTTCGAAAGCTGAAAACTCTATACAAATTATAGAGATAAAAACACCAACTCTACAAGATAGAGAAAGATTCCGGGCCGAAAGGCTGCGAGGTGAAGTGCCCCGAAACTTCTAATGCAACTTTCAATTTTTTCGGAAACGTTTGCAATCGAGGGAGGGGTCAATCTATAAAAGCGTGAGAGCAACCAAGACATCAGCTCTCTTTCCACTGGATTTCTATTAGTTGATTTGTAATTTAAATAATAAATTATTTATTGAAAACTCTAAACAGTTGATTATTTAAAAATTACATTAGTCAAGAACACTCGGTGTGCACCGATCTCGTACCAATCTAAAAGATAACCAGGTAATGAATTTTGCTTCAAAATAAAAAAAAAAAAAAACGAAAAAGATCCCACAATGCAATTATAATTAATTTTCATGAAAATAAGGTTTTTGAACAAAGCCACCATCTCCTGTATCGCGCTCGCGTCTTTTCTTGTATGTATTTGATAAATCGTTATACACCGCGTCTGAGAGTGGATAATACGAAATTCACGTGTATTATATTGTCAATAAACGACGTTGGATATTTTCTATATAATTACGCAACGACGCGCTACTACATCTCGTCGGAAATTTCGTATTCCCTCGGTGGACAGCTCCGCTCATCAGCACGGGCCACGATAGAACGTTTAGTTCAGAGTACAGAGGAGCGTTCACTACGCGCTGGACGCGAATTACAACGAAGCGAGCCAGTACGGGGTACTTCTTCCTCGCCGCCCCATTGTTATCCTTTGTTCCCTCCTCGGCTGAAGCCTCGTCGATACGCAAAAATTTTCCTAGAAGCACCCCATCCTCTTTCGCTCGTTCTTCTCCTTTCAACTACCCTCCCCTCCGCCCCTTCCTACCGACCCTTTCCCTTTGTAAGAGTGCAATTTGCCGCGTCGCCGCTGCCGCGAAACAAAGGCGAGCGGGCGTAGCGCGGCCCTTGGAATTCCGCCCTCTCGTTCGCGACTCCGCGGAATAACTTTATCGCGGCGGCGGCGGGGGGGGGAGGAGGGCGAGGAGGTATACGGAGCCCAGAGACGGTGGTGTCGCGAAAAGATACACAACGCTAAAATCATTCGTATCGTATCGTATACATCGTGTCTTTTTGGTTTTCGCACAGCTGGAACAGGGCGAAAGAGCTCGAAGGGGAATCCCTTGCACCGGTACGTAGGTGACGATAAAACAGGAATTAAAAGTATTGACGAGTTGAATCCTGCATTGGCTCGCGGCTAGAAGAAGAAGTTGCCATGATTTTTAAGCATTTAACCATGAGACACTCCCTTTGGAGAAAACATATTAGATCCTTTAATAAAATCATTTAATTTATCAATATATGTAGATTGTGTATAATAACGTTGAAATTAACAAAATTTTTTTTTCAGCCAGCGTATGTGTTGCTTGATACTTGATCCTCCCTTACCGTCACTCTGCCGTCTTTGGATTAAAACCGTGTTGAAAGTTACGTGGGCGGTGTCGATTTCGCTCGATGTATATGTTTCATCAGCCTATTGTGCATGGCTCGCGATTCTTTAATGAATATGTGGTAATGTATTATGAAGAAACAAAAAAGATCTGAATCTTCAAGACAATTGTGAAGTTTTGATAATGTATCTTTTTAGTTATATATTTTATTTCAATTATCCATACACAGGTTTCGATCTGTAGGGGAGGGAAAAGAGGCTTGATCCCAATAACTGGCCCACCTCCTTCCCGGATCCACCCTTGCCTCCCGATAATCGCAGAATCCTCAGTACATCCAAGGACCAGGAATCGATCGTCTTTTACCAGGGAGTTGCGCCGAGCGTAATTCTGACGTCGGCAAGGAAGAGAAAGTACAAAAAAAATCAAGGGGGATAGAAGGGACGCTGGATAAAGCTCGCGGAATACAAAAAAGTCGCGACGCGCGGCGCAAGGAGCAGAGGAACCTCCGCGCGCATTAGCCCAGCCAACGGCATTCGCGCGCGGCTGCATCGAGCATCGACCGTAGAAAATCGCCGTGGTGAGGTTTGGGAGGGGGCGGGGGAGGAGAGGAGTCGAGGGAATTACAAAAAGCACTTTCCGCGCATCGGAGACGGAGTAGGTTAAACGCCTCGAATATATATATACTTCATTTTTCACGGACCATGCCCCGTCTCTGTCTACGTGCATACAAAGCCAACGACCAGCCCTGACTAGACGCGGACTCTTTACCCTACTCCGCCGCCCATGAAGCAACGACGCACGTCAGAGTAGATCCTTTGGCATCGGCAACAGCATCACCATCAATATACATATATATATATATATATATATATATATATATATATATACAATGGCGCTGGCGCCCCGACGGGAACGTCATTAGAGTAGGAAACTGCCTTTGCGCACTGCCCCGCCACTGCCACCGCTGTGAGCTTCCTGAGAGAGAGAGAGAGAGAGAGAGAGAGAGAGAGAGAGAGAGAATGGTGAGGAGAAGGACGGCGAGAGTCGGGGGTCCTACACGCGAGATCTCTCACGAAAGGGGGCTGCGTGTAGCTTCGATCCAGCGAACAGCCCCGCCACAGGGCCGCCGCTGGGAGGGGGGGTGGAGATATATCCCCGACGCTGTTGCTTTCCTTGGCCGGCCGCAGCCGTGTGCTGTGAGCTTCTTCGTCATCGCGTAGGCTGTATGCTTCCCTGTACATGTGTGGATTTGCGCGCTTGTGTGTGAGCGCCCACGCTAAGGGAAATGGTTCGGCGAAAATTATCGTGGAATTTCCAGGAGCCGGACTCAGGGACGTGTGAGCGCGCGTGCGCGCTCGCGCATCATGTACACATACATACACAAATATATCAGCCTCGAGGAAAGAATCGAAGCTTTGCGGTTGCCGCACGCTCGAGACCCTGACGATTTTTTCGGGATGTGCCAAGGCGATATGTATATAAATATATATGTATATGTATATATATATATATATATATATATATATATATATATATAGATAGATAGATAGATATATATATATATATATCTACATACATATATATATATTTTTGTGTGTGTGTATCTGAATATCCTGGGGCGTGGTGAAAGCTCTTCGTGTTTTATTGACCTTTCAGATCTTTTGTCTCTCTCTCTCTCTCTCTCTCTCTCTCTCTCTCTCTCTCTCTCTCTCTCTCTCTCTCTCTCTCTCTTTCTCTCTTTCTCTCTATCTATTTATTTATTTTATTTACCTCAGTAACCGATACATATGTGAATCTATGCCATTATATATGTTTAGATTTTATTTATACTTTGTGATAACTTACTTATGTTCTCCTACTATTATAACTATCTATGATATTGACAAAACTGATTTATTTTATTGTTATATACTGTTTATATTTCACAATATTTCAGCACTTTAAGAAATTCTTTATGAATGCGAAATGTAAAAGATTTTTATTTTAATATTGTAATTTATTACATTATTTCGAATACTGCAATATTTCGAATCTTGCAAATAATTACATATCTATATAACTAACAATCTCTCTCGGCGTTTCAGACTCTTGTATATTCGTAAAGAGATGGATCTCGTTTTGATGTATATTCTAACGAGTTTACTTTAGTCTCTTTCTTCGTTCGCTTTTTACAATTGAAATCTATAAATATTGAAATTGAAATCTATATATCTATACATATCTATATTGATCTATATATATATATATATATATATATATATATATATATATATATATAGATTTATTTAGACGTCGTAAATGGTTACCTACGTTTAAGCTCAATGTCTAACGTTCTCAATCGATTTCCTCGACTTTTCTTTACTTTTTCGTAAGATTTTGTTATTTTCGCAATAAAAGTAATATCGCAAGTAACATTTAAATTTAGCATTTTTTTTAACAATTTTTCCGGTAGACACGATTATTTTTTATACGATCCAACCGAAAGTGAATTTCGTCGTTGCTTGCATCATGAAATCCTAACGATTGATAATGAATTTTCGAATTTAGTAAGAATGGTAATTGTCTGTTATTAAAAACGCAAATTCTGCATAATAAATAAGTAATGGCCCGTCTATTCTTAGGTCAAACCCATTACTTCATTGTTTGATCTACATTTTACAGCTGTAATATATGCTATCGCAGTTTACGTGATATTTACAATAGACTCGTATGTAATTATAATTACAGGACACGTTTTTCTTAAATGCTGTTAAACGATAAAGAAACTAATGAGAGGACGAGATTAATGATTATGGTGTCGTTATTTTCCGCCCTCCATATCCCAAGCGCATCTCATCCTCTTTCTTAAGTAACTATTGTGAAATTAGTCTCTCTCTCCCGTCTCGCGATTTCATCGTCTCTCCTTCCCGTACCTGCGCGGAGCTCGAACTCACTACAGTAGCACGATCCACGTCGAGTCCGTCTCTCACTTATATATATATATATATATATATATATATATATATATATATATATATATATAATTCTCCTTCGTCCTCCCCTCCCCCATACATAAATACAGCTATATACATATACATATCATCAGCAAAGAGACGCCGCTGTCACGTCGAACGGTCTCCTTGTCTGCCCTCCCCCCCTGAATCGACGAAGCTCGTGTCGACTGGGGCGATGGAACAGTCGGGGGGAGGGGGCGACGGGAGCGCAGATAACTACATCACGAAATCCCGCATTTAAAGCGACCGCATCCCGGAGCCGCTCAGCATCGACGCGAGGCCGCGAACGCGCAGTGGCGGCGGCGGCGACGACGACGACGACCGGCAGCGGCGCGACGGGCGATCGAATCGAGCTAACGCGCCGAGGAAGGTTGGGGAGGAGGGCAGGGGCGGCCGAAATTGGCGCAAAAGTTTAAGGCGATTTTTCTCTCCTTCTCTATATATCTCTCTTCCTCTCTGTTTTCGAGCGTTATATATATATATATATATATATATATATATATATATATATATAGGAGGGTGGGCGCTGGCGGCGGGTGGTACGCAAACGCGGGAGGATGACGCGAGAGCGCTCCCGTGAGCGAGAACGGGAGCTGCGGGCGCGGAAAAGTGGGGCGAGTCCGGCGGCGAGAGAAGGGAGGAGCCACATCCCCTCCTCGCGCAGACGCGCGCTCGCTTATATATATATATATATATATATATATATATATATATATATGATATGCGTGCACCGAGTCGTTGGGTCGGCGGAGGGGGGTGTAAGCGGGAGGGCCACAGGCGACGGGATTATTTATTCATATTCTCGTGTTCTCGGCTGCTGGCGCTGCCGCTGCCGCTGCGTCGCCGTCGTCCTCGCGCGTCGTCGGCGGCCGCCACCCCGCGCGGTCTCGCGCGCGGCACCGAGTCTGCGCGGCGGGCGAACTACGCGCAATGCGGCACGCGACGCGAATAACCGAGCGAGCCAGGACTCCTAATCTCGTTACGGGGCTCGGGAGGGAGGGGAGTAGGGAGGGCAGAAGAGTGCGACACGGGAGAGAAAAGGAGGCCCGACTCGAGGTGGTGGATCCATGTGTGTGTGTGTGTGTGTGTGTGTGTGTGTGTGTGTGTGTGTGTGTAGCGCGTGGGATGCGAGGATAGATATTGGGCGCGGAGGAAGATGGAGAAGGCCTGCTAGCCCACTCTCTCTCTCTCTCTCTCTCTCTCTCTCTCTCTCTCTCTCTCTGTCCCTCCCTAGCTCCCTCCCTACTCTTCCCTCATTTCTCCCGTATCGTCCAATTTAAGAGGGGGGGGGGGAATCAAGCCCGACGCAGGATTCGTGATGCAACGCGAGGGGTGAGCCCGTCCGACGGAAAGCTATTTATTAACCCAGCAATGACTTCGTTGCTTTTTACTAAATGATTATATATATATATATATATATATATATATATATATATATATATATATATATATATAAGATACATGTATGTACGAAAATAATGACTAAAAGAAGTTCCTTAATCAACCGATTCATTCAAGCCATTAATTTTAGGGAGACGGCTCTCCGGGACAAAGAAACGGCGATACTTATCGCCCGACGAAAGCTACATTGTCTGGACCGCTTTGTAATCTTTGTAATATACACTGCACTCTTGGCAAAATGAAAAGATCAGTGCAGATATACACAGGTATATATATATATATATATATATATATATATATATATATATATATATATATATATATATATGTTCGAACCTCAAGGTGCTGGAAGAGTTTACGAAGAGTTCGAATTTAATTATTCCAAGTACACGAGCATCTCAAGCTTTTCCAAAAGTTCGAAAAATTTGGGCCGTCGGTGCTACCTCTTCTTACGGGACATCGACTATATTGAAGGCATGTCGAATAGTACACATACACACACACACACACACACACACACACACACACACACACACACACACACACACACACACACACACACACACACACACACACCACACACACACACACACACACACACACACACACACACACACACACACCACACACACACACACACTTACACCTGCACGCACCCGCACGGACGCTCACACGCATATATATGTATATGCACACCGCCCGTGATCAATCGCGGAGGGACAGACTTTTTCGCGATACGCGCGCGAGAAGACAGCGACGCCGTCCTCGTCATGATCGTTAATTACCTAACGTTTATCACCTAACTGTATATATATATATATATATATATATATATATATATATATATACATATCTGGGTTGAGCAAGAAGCACATTAGTTTGCTCCGCCCTTCCTGCCCCTGGACGCCATTAAACATTTTAAAACTTTTTCTCTGCCCGTATACGTGCTCGCACATACACACGGTTGGCTTTATTCGTTATTGTATATCACGGCGGCCGCGAGCATCGAAGCGTTATAATTGCTCTTTTCAGTCGCCCCTTTGAAAGTGATTTAAGAAAATAAAAACTTGTTTTTTTTTTTTTTAATTAAGTTAAGAAAGAAAATAGAAATGGGCCGCTTTTTATATTATAATCAGAACTGCTTATTTTTACATTACGATAAATGTGGCGAAATCTAAACGCATAAGAGATTGTATTCAATAGAAGGAATACCAATTCTCGTGTAATATGAACATCAAATATAGAATTCGTAACAAAAAAAGAAATAAAAACAGTAATAATAATAATCGTCCATTTTATTGCACAGTCGCGGATTGAAAAATATTGTTGAATTTTAAAATGCAGATTGTTGAAAAAATGCAGAATAACGATAAAATATTATTTGCACAAGATTTTCAATAAATAACAAGGCGTCATTTTACAAAAATTACATATGTAGATTTTGTCTTAAGATATTGATATTGAATGTTTTTCTATTCGAACTAATGTTTCAACATTTAAATCAATTGAAGAATGTACGAATAGGAACCATATACGATACAAAAAAAATATGGAATATCAATATATATTTTATTCGCGTGTAAATTCGAAAGAACGTTTATTAAATTTCAGCGCTATTTTAAATGCGCTCGAATAAGCATTACGATAATCCGTAGCTTTTAATAGTTTCTTTTGAGCTACCCTCACTTATACTTTGCATTCGTCCTCCGATATCAAGACAGGCGTGCGCTCATCGAAATTCGAATTCCTCGGAAAAATACATTTCCAGCACATTTTAATACGACGATCGTATTGAACTGGGCGTCCAGAATTCTTCGCTTCGAAAACGTTCGATAAAAACGATCCCTCGTGCTCCGCGCCCCTTCGACGCCGGAGAAGAGATATAAAATTTTGAAAATGGGAGCGGCCCGGCCGTCCGCGCATAGTCTCAAGTAGGACCGCGCAGCGCGAAAAAATGCAGATGTAAGAGTTACGGCCGAGCGGAAATACAGATGCGGGGCGCAAGATCAGATATAGCCCCCAACATCGTACGACCAACTTTCAACGATCAGCAGCTCCGGCATCGGTAAATTATTTACGAAATGACGTTTTTCCTTCTCGTTGGTCTTATTTTGCCATTTAAGTATTTAACGGACCCTTTACACGTAGTAAACGATCGCTTCAAATGAAGTCGCTCAAAATTTACGCGTTTTTTAAAAATTATATATATATTAGGATAAGATCGGTTATTTAAATATAGAAAAATTGAAATAGTTTTCCATCTATAAATATGATTTATTTGTTTTTCATTTGTTATTGAGGTAAATCTTACCGAGATTCTCTAATATGAGAGGACAAAGAAAAATTTTTAAATCAATTCGAAGGTTAAAAATAATTATATTAACGAAATACACACTACGTCAGATCGAATCAAATCGAAGGTGTTGTATGTGCTGAAAAGTGAAATGAATTACGTCATGTAATGCTGTATTTAACGAAATGAATAAAGGAAGTGAAAATAAAAACAGAATGTAAACCGTTCACTTTGTTATTCACAGGTTTAATACATATATTCCGTGTGAACGAGATTGGCCAACCAGTTACTCATAGACACGACCCCCCTTTGAGGGAAAAAATTCTGCCAATTTCTCAAACAAAATAATACTTGAGCGAAATTGCAGGGGGGGATGGACGACGAAAGTAGGCGATGCGTTCACGATCGACGTGACGAACGCCTGACGTACTCGCCCCTTACGTAAACGCCAGTCGCGACGATAAATACGTATAAAGAATTCGTTGCGACTGACGGGGACGAGAGGCGGGGGGCGGGGAGTCCACATCTACAGTATCCACGTGGTCGTATTACATCGGGCCGCGGGTTACATAGCCGCCGAAGACGCGTCGTCGTCGCGCTCGCGTACACTCATACACGTGTTTACGAGGGTGATGCGCGTGGTTACGTCGTCGTCGCCGCCCCCCCCGCCCCTCCCGTGAAAAGGCGTCACGGGGGCGCGCGCATCGTTGCATTCTCACACGGTCCGAACCGGTCGACGAAGTCTCTGTATTTGTACGCCTCGGGGAAGTTCATGATTGTCGTAAGAGATCGAACAAAAAAAAAAAAAAAAAAAAACAAAAAAACGAAACAAAAAGAAGAAAAAATCTCGAGTCTTCGTTATCCAATATCCCACTGCGTCTCGGGCTCGTCAATTCTTGTTAAAAATGTCGAGCGCTGTTTTCATAGGGGCGTAACGGTCGCGCACCGAACGAACGAAACAATCATTGAAATCGAACGGGTGACGTGTTTAACGGAGTCCCGCTTGCAATTATTGTCGTTTATTCACTACGTGTAAATATATTGCACGCTACGAATGAACTTATTTGATTGGAATATCCATTTGACGCGAATTCGACACACAGTTTGCTCGCGGCTGTCCGAGTAAAGGCTCGCCTCGCTTTTACAATTTTCTTGCGTGTTTTCGGTCGAGACCCCAAAAACATTTTACACGACCAGAAAAAAGAGGAAGGCAATTGTATGCCAATGTCCCGATGTTCGACGACGAGCAACATCGTGCGGTTTCCTCTACAATACGTTCATTATAAAGATTATCTACTAAAGATTATCGTACGCGCGAGGAGTTGACGGATTTATTGCCGAGCGCGACGATCGCCTTGCGAATCAGGGCACAATCGCTCGTCGGCCGATTAGTCCCCGCGCTACCAGCCTGAAAATACACGCGAACTTACGGGGCACTACGAAGACAGCGTGGTGGCGCGCGCGCGCGGCATTGGAACGGGGTCGATACAATTAGCGCGCCAGTAGTGAGAGGTCGAGCGCGGACGGACGAGCGCGAAGGGGACGCGCTGAAAAATTGTACGTCCGATATGAATGTTTCTTTTTTCCTCCAATCCCTCGTGTGGAACTGTACGTAGAGACAAATTATTTTCATTGTTGCACAAGGGCCACTTAAGACAATAATTTTGTTTTTTTTTTTCATACTCAACTAACGATATCAACGATACAACGTCGAAATCAGCATTACGTTTACTTTCAATATTATCCCTATCTGAAAGCTGAAGCGGATCTTTTGTTTTATGCCACTCGTTTGTTCTTTTATTCTGTATCTATTAGCTTTCTTCGAGTTTGACCTAAATCTGTCGATTTGCAGGCTTGACGATTGATTTTTGTAAACGGCGAATGTGTTTTTTCTCTCCAATTTATGAGATTTCCTTTTTTTGTTATATAACAATGCCGTTTCATAGATTATCAGCGTGCCCGATGGTATTTATATTGTTTTTTATAGCTATTTTTTAAAATATATTTTATTTTCTATAAAAGGAAGGACAATAAATTTTTTTTTCTTAACCTATTTTTATGGTTGTTAGAAGAATTGATTGTTTATGACATATTTTTATACGCTCATGAATAAAATGGCTTAGATAATAATTTTTAAATTATTAAATATTTAAGTTATTTAATCATTAAAAACTTGTTTATGTTAAAGGTATTTCAATGCTAATCAAATTCATTGTTATACATGTTTTATCATTCTATTGTTTTTACTATTTAAAAACATACATCATTAAAATACAAGGTCATAAAATTTCTAATTTGTACAACTGCCAAATTATATTTCGTTTGTTTTACCGTTCTAATTAATTATACAGAGAACGGGATAAAAGCGATTTTTTTTCTTAATAATTATACACTTGGAATATTGAAAGCTCGGTAAGTAATTACAAAGTTAGAATGCCTCAAAATATATGCGAGCATAATTAGCGTAAAGTTACATTTTACAAATGCATCGGACGTACATTATTATTCGAATTAAATTAATTAACGTAATTTAATTTAGTGCAGAATTTCACGAGTACGCAGCGTTAGAACGAAACTTGCCCGAATAATGCATAACAATTTCTCAAATGCTTCTGTACGCGGATGGAGTTCTTAAGTCGCGACACATTTTTAATACGATAATACAGGCTTTAAAAGTGTATTCTCCAACTTTCATTGCGCTGATCTATCGCCGAAATAACAAGATCCTTGGAAAAATATTCGTATTCCCGACCGACGAGCTGGCTTTTAAATTCGGATCATTAGGCTTTTGCCGTCCCATCCCCACCCCCCCCTGGATAATCCTATTTTACCTAACAATAATCTACGGGGCGCGTTAAAATGTGCCGATTGAGGAGGGGCGGCAACGTGGAAGAATACGCGCGTCCGACATCCGCGAGGGGAGAAAAAATAGGCTATACGTTCGAGCTAATGTTACAGCCCGTAATTACGAAATATAAACGCTGGCCGAGTCATTGGAATTGCAAACGAGCAGTAAGATCCAATTTCATTTCGAAATGAAAAAAAGGCCTTGTGTCGTGCAAATCGTTGCCCACCCCCCCCCCCCGCCAAACCTTCCAAGGTCCTGGAAAAGAATTTTTAATTCGACGAGGAGAGCCTCGTAGATCCGAGTGGCGTTAATTTTGATCTGCTAATAATAACGTATTTTCGAGTAAACTGATCGATTGTAGATGATTCGTCAAAAATACCGAGGATCGTCAGAAATCGCGCTTTAAACGAAATTTCTAATCATTAGAGACCGGCGATAATTCGGAGCAGTCGTAAATAAATACACGTATTTATATAACTCCGCTTAATGGAACAGTACATTCTATATTATATATATATATATATACCTTAAGCCATAGATAATTTTCGAAACTTTCGATCACTGTATAATAAATCGAGACCCGGCTCTGCCTCCGTACCCCTCTCTCCTGAGGAAGTGGAACCTTCCACGGATTTCTCGCTCGATCTATACTTACGCTATTAATTTTCAAGCGGTCGACTCGCGAGCGAATTAATACTAAACAATTATTTATAATTGTATATTGCACCGAAACGGTTTATAAGATTGAATTTCCGCATGAGGTATTACATATATATATATATATATATATATATATATATATATATATATACATATATATATACATATATATATACATATATATAAATGTATGTATATAAATGTATGTATATATAAGCTGTATTGGCCTTCTCCGGAAGTTATAAGCCGCATTTCCATTTATTTTATCAATAACCCCCCAGTTGCCCGCCGCTGTTTGAGCTTTACAATAAATAATCGATTGCAATTTGTACGGCTTCGATGTTAATGCGATTGCATGCATAATTTATTAACGTTTTTGTTTATTTTGCGTCTATCTCTAACAATGTTGAAAATCAGCTTTACTTTAAATTTCGTTTGTAAAGTTGATATAGAAAATAAATCGCTCATTAAAATAAATAAGGAATAATAAACCGTAGTACGGTCTTAAATTTGATTAGCGCCAGACATCTAGGGAGATTTTTCATTCAATTATCGAGCAGCGCGGCAGGAGCCATAGAAATATATATGCGCAATCTTGGGCCGATACAATTTTTTTTTTTTTTTTTTTTTGTTAACCGCAAAAGGAAGAGGCAGAGAGAAAGAGAGAGAGAGACGTTCGTAAGCGCAGGCTATACTTTTTCATACCCTATTTCTTTTCTATCCACGGCTATAGTGTGAAATAAATTGAACGCGCGCGCAGAAAGCAAAGGCCGCCGCTCGACACGCAAACACGTACGCGTTGGCTTCGTGCGCGCTTTCATTTATACCCGGACTCGCGCTATCGGCCAACACGAATAGGCAGGCGTGCGCGCACGCGCGTACTGCACTCGGACGCCCTCCACCCCCCCCCCCCGCCCCCGGTCGCAGAGAGAAGACACGGGGAGAAAAGTTAATCTCATTAGGCCGCAAATGCGGTTATCTCTTTCAAAGGTGCTATATAGGCCGGCAGCGGAGAAACCCTTCTTCGCGTTATCAAAGCTCGTGCGAGCCCGCGAGCGTGTGCGCTTACTGCGCGCGCACCGTCGTCCGTGTCCGTGACCGCGCGCGCGCTCGTGGATTCGCCCGGACACATACGCGGCTTATTCGCTCGAGCCGAAGCGCGCGCCCGATTTTGTGTTTCGCGGCGGGGCCAGGGTGGGGCGGGGGGGGGGAGAGGGTAGAGGGCGGGAGGCGGGATCGGCGAATTGAAGAGTACCGCGGCGCGCGTAAATGAAGAAAGAAAGGGGGGGTGCGCAGATTTGAATAAATATTAAGGGCGCGCGGGGGGGGTGGTGGAACCGGGGCGCGCTTCTTTCATCGGCGACGCTTGTGTGTTCGCCCAGATTATTACGTCCCGTAGTCGGACTAGCGCTTTTAAAGACTTTTTCTCACTGTAAATTGAAAATAAAAAATTTTTTCTCTTTATTTCTTATTAAAGATGCTGGATAATAAAGTAAGTGTTTATTGAAAGTTGACTCTGCATATTGTTGAAGAGATCGCTTTGAACCTAGTCATGAATATATATATATATATATATATATATATATATATATATATATATATATATATACACATATGTATACATGGAAAAGAATTTTCATATATACGTTCAGTCTCCTGTCTATTTTATTGTGCTTGTAAATGCGTTTCTCAGAGTAGAGAACAATTTTCAAATTTACATAAAACATACATGTACTTGCGTTATATATGTATATATATATATATATATATATATATATATATATATATATATGGTTTTAATAACGACTTTGAAATATGCATGAGATTTTTAAGCAACGATAAACGAAAATGTAATATCAACGTTTAGGAAGAAACATTCGTGCTAGACGGAATTAAGTGTTTTTAATATTACAAAAAATATCGCGTATGTAGATATGTGTGTGTAGGATAATAATAACGTCTGATAAAAGTAAAATATTTACAATGAAGCACAATTTCGAGACGGCCGAGGGGAGTTTACTTTGTGCATATATAATGCCTTTATTGACATTAAGGAAACTTCCATCGATGCGCCTTTTACGATAGCGAGAGAACGAGGGAGAGCGAGAGAGAGAGAGAGAGAGAGAGAGAGAGAGAGAGCGAGAGAGAAAGAGAGGCTGCAGAACTTTCGGAACTTTAGAGCACGCGTATATATATACTAACTCGATGTTGGCCCGAAGTTACATGGAGTTACTTAATCCAGGATCCGGGATCCGAGAGAAATTATCGTGCAGGCTGAAATTCTTCCTGTACAGCGGTGCTATTCTCATTTGGCGCGACTCTAAAATCTAACGCGACGGCCATGACGCGCGCGCGCGCGTAAATCGCAGGATCGACGGACGAGCTTGGGAGAGTAGAAACTTTTTTCACGTGCATTGCAGAGGACTTTTGCGTAACCATGCGCTCGGCAGAAACTGCAGAAAACGCGAGATATACAAAATGGCCGCTCGCCCGTTATCGCGGGCCGAGCGTAACGGAGAGGAGGAAAAAAAAGAGAACGATGGCTGGCTCGAGCTCGCGACGCGTCGCTGCTCGGCTCTCGGGAGCAACGTTACAACCGTTTTATAGATTTCTTCCCGTACGAGCGTATCTTGCGCATTGAAACGTAAAGTCCCACTGGGATCAGCTGGGATTGGATTTCGATCGGGATTTCGCTGCTCGGCTCCTGGGGGGGGGGCCGAGTTTTTGCATCGTTGTGCAAACGTTAATGTCCCGAGCTCGGGTACGTCGGCTGCGACTGACGAGTTCGTCAACAATGGACACGATTAAGCTTTCGATATTAGATGCAACGCCGTACTAACGATCATAATGAAGAAAACGAGCGTTGGTTCATTGACGTTGTAGAAAGCATCGCCGAGCATTGAAGATCAGCTGGAGCGTATTAGATGGATTATGAAGGTCGTATTGTCGTTCATTTTTCTCAATAGCGAAATCCCCGTAGATTTATAGACATAAATATGGATTTAACGCACCGAGTTGGCGAGATTGTCGATTGGATTATATTGATATATCATCGATTCATTAATGACGCAAACATCGTTCACGGAATGAACTGTACACCGTCCGTTGGAGAATCTCTGCAAAGAAATAGTCTTGAAACACTCCTCCGTATTTAATGTAATTTTTCATTTTTCACCTTGCTCGATAGCTTCGGTCACGCGAGCGAAATAAATTGCGATCGAGAAGTGCGAATGAATTTTTACGCCTGAAATCGGAATCTAATATTAAAAATACAATAGATCAAGATTCAAACGCGATGATCAGGTGAAAAATTAGCGTTTTTTTTTTCGTTTTCATTAAAATAAAAGAATTATTTTGGATTAAAACGGATACGTGCGCATTCTCTGTGATGTTCTTTATCGCTGAATAAAAGTAGGATTTTGAAAAGGGATACCAGACGAAATTGGGGTAATAGTGGGTCAAAGAGTCACTTGTGTTCTTTTTGGACTCGTCTGCTTGATTTTTTTTTTTTTTACAAAACCACTATTATTCACAGAAGCTCTATTGATTAGACGATCAATTTGCAGGATTTCAGAAAGGTATTTTTTGTCGACTCTTATTACTGGTATTAAATTTAACCTAATAGTTTTTTTCTTCATAAATGTATTTATAATGAGTATGAACATAATAAATTTATAAAGTATTATTGTATTTCTCAAGTTTAATTGTTATCTGATGGTCAGTGCAATAAAAAACAGGAGTAACGTGCATTAAATTTTAAAAAAATAAAGAGATGAATATATAAAAGTTGTTAAACTTGTGTCACCGAAAGTTAATGAAGCGAAAGGCGACTTCTTACATATATGCGCTTACATCCGTACTTTCAGAGACAAGAGTAAAATTTTATAGACTATTATATATATATATATATATATATATATATATATATATATATATATATACATATATATTTCTAATAATAAAATACAAACTTTGCAATGTAATTTTAAATGAATTTTATGCAAGGCTGATCAACTGGTAGCCGTCTTAAACTACTCGGGAAAAAAAATTCCATTTCCAGAACGGTAATCCCCCCTTTTTTCGTCAAAGCCATATTATTGCATATATTTTTTTAAAATTACATTTAAGATCGAATCCTTTTGCGTCCTTCGCAATACTTATCCAATCCAATTTTCACACACGCCTAGAAAAGTCAATATTTATTTTTCGTACGCGTACAACTGAATACATTGGCATCGACCGTCCCCTTCCCGGGGCGGCTTCGGATTCCAATGCGCGCATACGCACTGCCCCCCCCCCCACCTTCATTGTTTCGTTCGACTCTGATCCATCGGCAACTTTTCATATCCCTAACGACGGCCCGTATCGCAGCTGCGAATTCCGCAAACCCAGCCCATCCTCCGCGTTCTTTAGTCGGAGCGGAGTAAGGAGGGCGGTCTCTTTCTCTCTGTCCCTGTTACCGCCGTCCCTTGCCCCCCCCCCCGGGAGGATGGAGTTGCCGCCGCGTCGCGTGATGCAATTTTGCGCAAGTACGGGTTTCGCAACGGGCTCTCGGTTCAGGGTGGGGAGGGGGGGGTGAGGTGGTGGTGGTGCAAAGCCGATGGGATATTGGAACCGGAGGGGGTGGGACGGAAAGGGTGAGGTTATAATGGCTTCTCGCGCGCTCACAGAGGCGGCCGCAGGGACTCCTGCAAGTCTGCTGCGTGTATTTTCAAGTAGAATTTTCAGTGTTAATCTCTCTCTCTCTCTCTCGCTCTCTCTCTCTCTCTCTCTCTCTCTCTCTATATATATATATATATATATATATATATATATATATATATATATATATATATGATGATCCAAAAGATAGGATTCCCGGTCTCTATAGGGATCGGATACATTTTTGTAGTACGTATGTTGGGTTTTATTGGTAGCATGCAAATATATATATATATATATATATATATATATATATTTATTTATTTATTAATATATGTAATGTTACTCTATGGTAATTTATAATAATAAATCGTGTTTATTAATCTCATATATATTCTTTTTATGCGTGTTAGTGTAGAAGGCATAAAGATCAACTTGACCATAATACGAAACATATATTATTTTAAATATCTTTATATTATCGAGAGGGTATTTCATTCAAGAATTCCATGAGTATACTAAAGCATGGATATAACACTTCCTTGTAGATATTCGGATAATATGCAGTCAGAAGACCTTGCGTATACGTAACTTTAGGAAATTTCATTTTGCACTGCAGAGACAAATGATAAAAAAATAAAAAAATAAAAAAACTCCCCCTAGCGGTTAAGTTAGCGACCAAGAATCCTAGTAATATAAATCCATACGTAAATCTTTATAATATATGGAAAATTGAAGCATTCTTTAAAGTCCATTTGAATAATATTACCCAGCGATAAAATCTTTTATATTTCTCAGCTCAATTATATGTAATATTGCTTACTAATGAAATAAAAAATGCTGCTCATAATTAAGGATTTGGATAAGAATTTCAACAATTCGCAACAGTCCGATATCACCACATTGTTGAATCGAATATTGTTACACCAATTCATTTAACAATCTTTTCCGTACCCTTATATTATATATATATATATATATATATATATATATATATATATATATATATATGCGTATGCTCGCGTGCGTATGTGTGTGTGTGTGTGTGTTTACGTACACCAATAGCTATCTATAAGATAGCATCGAAATTGCCACCCTTTGCACTCATAACACGTACGATTATTATCTTACCCCCGGGGAGGCGTTCCCACTTCTGTGGACTGCTTATTGCCGCGTGTATGTACGCCGACCGATAATACGAAAAAAGCGCGCGCTTGGCAAAAACGTAGAAGGGCAAATAGAAAGTTGCCATTGAAGCTGGCGAGGGTCGGGTCTCGTTAGGCTAAAGCAAAATTCCGAACCTAGACGATTACATCCTATCTCTCGTCGGCACATAAACAGACAAACACACACGCGCGCGCGCGCACGCACACACACATTTTTTAACAATATATATCTGTGCTAATGTACGGGTACGCAGCAGTAGTAAGTACGGTCACTTTATCTGTATAGATTTCGTACGTAAAAGAACGTAAACCTGCTACATATATATTAATACATTTACGGAGTTATATATAGTTATATACATATTTATATACAATATGGATATATAGTATATGCGTATATCGACAAAATAATTCTAAATAATTGTTGTAACGCTTCGACACTCTCGTTTCAATTTCACTGGATTTTATGAGTTTATTTCGCATATCCGAATTATGGTAACTTTCCGATATAGAAAAGCAAGATCGTGGAGAGTTGCATTTTCTGTTTTTTTGTTGCTAATAACCTTTGTTTTTAATAGATTTATTAATGCATTTTTCTCCAATCTATATATATATATATATATATATATATATTTAAAAATTTCACTCGAAATTTCCATATACACGTGGGACTATATTATCGTATTTACCTCTATAATGAAAATTACTAATAAGATTTAATACTACGAGATAGAGGAAGCAAAATTGCCAATTAAATCGAATGAAAATTTTAGCGTCCTGCTTTCGTGCATCCAAGACAAAAATATTGTCAATTTCGAAGAATTTTTTAATCAAATTCTATAGTTATATGTATAGCAGTGGAAAAATAAAAACCAATTGTGAAATACGCAGTGAACGATCTAATTTCACGAACTTTTTTCTAATTTTACAAATTCGTTCTGTTTTTTCCCCTCTCAACCCCTGCAATTATTTCATTAACCAAAGAACAGGGTTCTTGTAGTTTCTGTTGCGTTTTCCTTTTTAACAGAAAAAGCTCGGCGGTTACGCGTATGTTGAACGGTACGTTGACTCTCGCGTTCTCTGTCGCGCCTTCCCTTTAAAACACGGAAAAAAAAAGAACAAAAAATAAACTACGAAAGAAAACAGTAGGGGACAGTTGATAAAAATTCCCCGAGAAAGCGTATAAGCAGCTTTTTACCCGTCATTCGTTATATGAAGACGAGCTCGTTGCTGTCCAGAAACAATAAGAAACGCGACAAACGAGAGTACGCATACGCAAAATACCGGAACGAACGCCGCGGATCACATAGACGCGTCCGACGTCGTTGTCGACTCGCCCCCGCGTCGTGGCGTTCTATACACGCAGACACAGTCGTATACACGTATATATGCACCATGGAATTATTATTATAATTGTTATTATTATTATTATCGTTATTATCTTTTTTATCATTATTATCGTCATCATGATTATGCGTCAGAGTCGCCGACATGCGCGGGCCGTTTCGATGCGAGCGATCCGGGCACGGCCCGTCTTAATGTATAAAACCGAGCTTGGCCGCGCGGCTTGCTCCCCCCCCCCCGACCCCCTTCAAGCCCCTTGGGTGGCATTCCGTTCCTGCCATTAAGGGGTTATAATGGAAGATTATAATATGAGCTCGTGAGTGGGGGGGGGGGTTCCACGTCTGGAGGACTGCCTGGCCGTTCTCGATTATTCCGCCAACTCCCCAGTCCCCTCTTTCACGTCTCGGTCATTGGAATCCGAATGAATTGGGTATGGCCGCGACACCGAGTGTGTGGACTTTTTTTTCCTTTTTTTTATTAGTTCACCCTGGCGCGCTCAGTCACATTTTTTCCCTTTTTTTGTTTCGACTTTTCACGAACTGTGCGCTCCTTTAGATACGAATTTGGAGGGGGGTCGGCATTAAATGGGATCCCCTCGAAGAAATCGAATTTTGATCAAATTTCCTAAATTATACAAATAACGTAAATAATTTATTTACTCTCGCAACTTGTCTCTGCACAGACGCGTTTGAAGAAAACAAAGGAAACTAAGATAATACGATCCCTCCGAAGAGAGCTCGGAGGGGCTCGAAACTTTGTACCTCACCCAGATGGGGAAAAGAATTTTTGATACCAACAGGGGACAGTCAGATCGTCCTTTATTAACTAAATGCATTTTGGCTTTTTGATCTGTTTTCTGTTTTACATTTCGGATTCTACGGGGCCTGATTATCAACGCAGACGATCTGACTTAATTATAATATATCGTCAGTCGTAATAATCAATATGAATATCGGTATGTTAAACAAGACTGTGAGGTCGATAAGAATAATAATTTATTTACCGAAGGGCGATTATTAGCGATCGAATTTTATCCTAAAATTTTCGAGGACCAGAAACGAATCCAGGAACGTTTATTAATCGCTCGTTTCTCCTTTGCTTTAATCACACTTTTTAAGCACCCTTGAAAGCCGCGCGGGAGCCGATGTGGAAAATAAAATTTTCATTCATAATGATTTTTGCAAGCTTCGTGTGCGATATGAAGTATCACGATCAAACGCGTACATACGTTCCACTTGTAAATGTACCTCTCGGTACCTCATAAGCCATACATATTTTATCTATATACATATATAGTTCGAAAAACGGGCGAATTCCTTTCGTGCAGATAAGTTTGCCGGGTAAATAAATTGCTCGTCGTCTCTCAATATAAAACATCTTAACGACCATATATATATATATATATATATATATATATATATATATATATATATAAGCCATATTAGAGAAGAAGAGAAGAGTTCACGCGTCGGCGGTACGAAGCAATTCCAAACGCGCACCTACGTGTCGCGCGCTCGTACGCGGGCCCGTTGCCGATTCGCGCGGGCAAAATTACACGAGCTATTTTATTGCATTGCGTTCGGGGTCGCGAGGATGCGAACGGCCGAGCAAAAAAAAAAAAAAAAAACAAATTTTTGCTCTTTCTCGCTCGCAAAAATGAGCCGAAAAATTAATGATTAAACAAAAAAAGGAACAAAATATTTACACGGTTTTCTTTCTATCGATCTTCGACAAGGGTATTCGGTGAAATGATGACAAAAGCGCATTGAAACTTCATTGTTACTTTTATTTTTATTTTAATTCAAACTCCATTTATTTTTTTCTTAATTCATTTCTGGCTCGGCGCGTTTCGTTGTCCGTCTCCCCAAATTGCGTCAGAGCTCTGCACACACGTGTTTTACAATACGAAAAATTGCTTCCTAGAAACTCAGTCGAAGTCGGATATTGAAACCTTTCTGCACGCTCACAAGCCATTGTGCGACGATGTCGATCAGTAAATTAATTTCTATTTAATTTGTACGCAACTAGAAGTCGACAAATTTAAACAAAAGTATTGCTCTTTTATGCGTTTTTTATGCTATTCGATAAAAGTTTAATTATTTGCCGAAAATAAAAGATAACTAGATACGTATGTATACGTATTTCCTTGCCTCCCCTAATACTGACTATTTCACTTAACTTTGGCCATTGGTCGAAATTTTTTAACCTTCTATTAGCGGTCATATTGAATATTAAATTTTCATTGAATTTGATGAAAGTGTATTTCGTGTATAAGAATCGAAATAAAAATCGATGTACAATATTCGCTCGTCAAGCGGTTTAGATTTGCCATTTGTTAACATCGACAAAATTTTCAAAATTGAACGCTAATTGTAAAACTCCGTATGTTACGTACGTTTTGACGTCTTTTCAAAAGAATTAGAGAAAAACACGCTGGAACGCGACCTTAAGTCTGAAGTAAGTTTTAAGTATAAAAAGATTAGCCTGTTTTTAATACGATATAAATAAATATAAGTATATATATATATATATATATATATATATATATATATATATATATATAAGTTAAACGTTTTTCGCCTTTGTTCGATAAAAAGAGTAGCGTATGTAATGTATAATAACTAGACTGTATAACATACTTTCCATCACCTTCGACTATAGCGCGAAAGGCCGGACTTTTCGCACATAATACAGCAGGCGCGCGCAATCAGCCCGCCCGGAATTTATATACTGAAAACGCGAGTTTCGCGTTGCAAGGATCCATTACAGGTTTAATTCATCGCTCATACGTACGTGCAATGTCTGCGTTATATACAAGTGTAGATGTCTGCATAAACTAGTTTTATTTTTAAACGTTCATTAATGCGCGGGCGAAGGAAATTGTACAAAAATTCACAGACACACACACACACACACACACACACATACACACACATTCGCATGCAAACAATAATGCTTGCACATGTGTATATTTATAAAATACGCCGGGCAGCCGGACATTTTTCACATAATTGCATAATCGCCGGCCCTAAACTCGGCAATGAATATACGTACGCGGGGCGGACGCAAATGTGCGCGCGACTTTTACAATTGAAAGAAAAAAAGAGAAGGAACATTTGTTAAGAACCGTGCACCGACGAAAAGGCGGCGTAATATGTGTATTGAAAAATAAATGAGTATATGCAAATATATATATATATATATATATATATATATATATATATATATATATTTGTATAGGAGACATGCATAATACGGCGCATGCAACTGCTGTTTTCACACAGTACATGAACATTCAAAAATATTATCTACACACACACAGAAAGAGCGATAGCAAAGGAGAAGAAGGCGTGCAAGGCGAAAAGAACGAGAAGAGGGTCGCGCGCGGTTGGATTTTTCTAATGGGTAAAAATACTATGCATGTATGTATCATAGATCGACGCGGCGACCCCCCCCCCCTCAACGGCGGCGAGGCTGGCGTGTCGCGGTGGCGCTTTAATCCACACATACATCTCCATAATATTTTTTTCCTAAGTTTTCTCCTTTTTTGTGTAGCTCGGCTACAATGCCATTATACAGCTGGACTGGGCGTTACTCGGCCAGGCCGCGATGTAACAACCGCGCCACGCGCGAATAATGTATAGATTTTAAACGAAAGTGTTCGATTTATTTAGGCGGCGAGCGAAGGGGTGGGGAGGGCTTATTATCACGGAGAAGAGGACTTCACATATCCTCCTCTTTCTCTCTCTCTCTCTCTCTCTCTCTCTCTCTCTCTCTCTCTCTTGACATATATAGAAACGAAAAAGTCGTTCTTGCCCTTATGCCTGCATACTCGCCCATATATATATATATATATATATATGTAAGCGAAACGGTAAAGTTTCAGGGGTGGGCGAGATTATCCGACGAAATTTCACGGTCGGATTACGTGCTTTGTATCTGTAATAAAGACGGCGCGGGCGCTCGATGCTCGGCACATAATACAGGGCTTATTATATAGCTAAATATGTATCTATGCATGTATATATATGTATATATATATATATATATATATATATATATATATATATATATATGTATGTATAAACCGATTTTAAATCTGATATAAGCGGGGGCGTGGCACGGGGAGGAGTAAGGGCGGTCGTTCCAAAGTTTCGTTTTCAAATAATGGATTACATGACATTCGTTTTCTCTTTTTATACTTCTATATATATATAGTACAGGATATATGTAACACGTTCTTTGCATGAAAACCACGAAGGATTCATATTATATATATGCATGATCATATCCTATCTATATATATATATATATATATATATAGTACATAATAAATTTCATCCAATAAACGTTTATATCGCGTGCGTTTTTCACAATCCTTAATTTTTTATATGCGATTTTTAATCCATTTCCGATAATGCGTAAATATTCATCCTCGTAAATATATATTATTATCTTATTGGCAGTATCGTATAATCCTCCTCCCGTTTATATTTTAATTTAAGAGAAGTATATATATATATATATATATATATATATATATATATATATATTTAACATTCTCTTTCTTTTATTTAACGCATATGGAGGATAATTTTTACCAATTGCAGATAAATTCCGCAGTATAAGTAAAGGCGAATAAATTTGAAAAAGAGGATAATTTATTATTCCAACCTGTTTATGGGAGGTTTTTATTTTTTTCCTTCTGAATAAAACTGAAACTGCATTCAGTGCATTGTTTAGTATGGTTAAAGTCGATAATTCCTCGATCACTTTGGTCAAGAGAATAGACAGTGAAAATTAGATACTATTGCTCTTTCCATCAATTGTAGCTAATAATTAGATTGGTTATAATTTTTATTCTTTTCTTCATTTTATATAGGTAAACAAAGACATAAGGTGTTTTAGTCTTTCATTAAGAAATTATCCAGCACCAAAGCGCAATGAATTATAATCTCCTCTTAATACTTTTTAAATAATCCGCAGCGAAATAAATTTACATCTTACTATTATTAAAATAAAAATAAAGCGAAGCACATCTCGGATAATTTAATTTAATAAATCATTATGAAAATGTAAAGAAATCTTTTTCTAAGAAACGTTATATCTTATATCATTACTTTGATATTGACTATTTATATTTCACCAATATGCGTAGCGTGTTTGCAATTGTTGTTGTTATTCATTCTTTTAACATATTAGAAAATAAGAGTATTTCGAAGAAAGAGCAATTTTTTCCCTGATAATACAAGCATAAATACAATAATAATAATAACAACAATAATAATAATCGGGAAAATAACAGTGATATAGAAAATGGTAGTAATATTAGTTAATCATATTTATAATAATATTAATATAAATATTGATAATAATAATAATAATCATAATAAAATAATAATAATAATAATAATAATAATAATGATAATCATTCAAACGCCGTCGACTACTTATGATATAAAAGTTACTCGCGGAGAGGTCGGGAAACCTTTTAACAAAATAAGAGCGCTAACGGGACTACGTTTGTACTGCATTGCAGTATTAGAAAAATATATAGGTAGCATCCAGTGACCTTTTAAAATTCTTTAGAACAAAAAAAAAATGGCGCTCTACTCGCACGACTGGAGAACGTCGTTAAATTTATGAATAATATGTTATATGTGTGAATCTTTGATCATTGAATCGACACCACTTGGTCGCGTCTATTCTATCGTCGATTGGTCATTATATAGATTCGAATAAATTATAACACCTCGCCAGACGGAAACATATGTTGAGAAATGAACGAATAATAGTTAGAAGAAAAAAAAACTTTTTTGTGATTAATGTCATGCAAAAATACAATGACAGTTTTGCCAAATATAAGAAAAATATTTAATATCAGCTAGAGTATCGTAGAAATAAATCGCTTTTACCATATGAATCGTGTAACATTGTTTTATTTTTTATAGACAAAAAAATAATCAACATTCAGTTCTCTTTGATGATCAATTTTTTACGAATAATGAAGAAGATATAATGCACATTTGCGCTGCTTGATACGTGCGTTATTACATTTTTATTGAAATATATGATAAATTATTATCATCATATATATGTTATATAGTCCCACGACGCAGAAGAAAATACAAATACAGTATTCCGCTGCTACCATCTATTGTTAGCATCGGTTACTCCTGCCTTTTCTCCTATACGGTAGGTAAAATTGAAATTTTTGGATATTCATTATCATTTGCAAAAAAATTTGGATAATCCGATGAAAAAAGCTGAATATACACAATCTAACTAATTAGGGCATTCGTACGTTTTGAAGAAAAAAAAATAATTTAAAAGCACTTTAGAATTTCGTGTACGGAAAATCCTTATGTAGCAGGGTATGGTAAACGTTCTATTTCTAAAGCTTCATTTATCGGCCACCCGATGGCAGCACCTACCCGAATATGGCGCAGTCGTACGAATCGTTTATTTAAAACGTAGAAAGAGAGAAGTCAAGACTCTTCGTTTTACATGGGTGATTCGTCAATATCATTATTTGCATATTCAATATTGCAAACGTAATGTAACGATTATTAATGTATGCCGCGTTCCGGCATACACATCAGCGACTCTCTAAATCTTTTTACGCAATCTTTATATATATATGTATAAGTACAAACACACATATACCAATCGGGGGCGTCTTTCCTCATTTGAAATTCTGCTTTCTACTTGCTCTCGCGCATATATATATATATATATATATATATATATATATATATATATATATATCCGTGCATGATAGAGCTGCATTTGGAAATTTCTCCGACAACGCTACCTTCGCGTTGAATTTCATGTAACATTCGTCCTCTTGTATGTAAAAATCTACTTCCTTGTACGTCCTCAAAATTACCCGTTGAGCGAATGGATAAAAATTGATCATTCCACGGATGATCCACGCGCGAACGTCGATGACCGTAAAACTACGGGGCGGCCAACGAAATCTCATATAAACAGGGAGCACGGATGAGAAAAATAAGTTTGCGAGATATAAATGAACGTAAGTGAAGTTTTATTTTTGAAAATCTCCGTATCGATCGTTTACTAGTCGCGATTAAATAGCTGCGCGACTCAATCTAAATACGTTATTCCATTTTATTTTAATTCTAAATACTTTTCGTTAACGAGTTTCAATCGCGAGATATATAGACATACATCGTCACATGCGCGTCGAAACCAGGATCGTCTTTATAAACTGTGAGGCCCTGCAGGCCAGTCCCAAGCTGGGAAAAGAAAGATTTGCTTTTTGAAATTATAAATTACAAATTGTAAATATCTTCTGGAACTTCTGTAAATTCATTTAAATAAATTCTTGAATTCTTACAAAGCAATTTATGAACAAAATAAAAAAAAAACAACGAAGAAAAGCCTCAATCCAGGCTCAAACTCGAGCCTTATTAATAATGCTTTTTATGTAAAGATTTCTTCTATAAATTAAAATTAAAAATTGTACTTGTCGACTTTGTTAAAATTAATTAAATTTTAAAATTTAAAAATTTTAAATTAAAAATTTTACGATCGGTAATTGTCGACTGTTCTGAATTAAATTAATAAATATTTTTACCTATAAATTATTTTAATAAAATTTTATTAATAAATATTTCTTCTATAAATTACTATTTCAATTGAACACTATATATTTAAATGTTTATACTTAAATCAGTCAAATGGTACGCACGACAATGTACCTGAAATATGCTAACACGTGTAAAACAGTCCAAAGTTCAGTTTACGTAATAACTATATAAAGAACTATGTCTACGTTTGACTACACCACGAAAAGTCGGAACTTTCATTGTAAAAGTATCTCTGTACTAATTATGAGTAAGAAAGCATTATATTTTGCGAATTGTAAAGCGCCATAAGTCCTAATGCTTTATTAATATCTTCTTTTATACTTTGACGGATCATACGAAGCTGGCTCTCCTCAGCCCTTTCTGTAAGAATTGTCATAGGGAGCAAACTATGCTTAATAACCAGAATAATTCGTTGAATTTTTAAAAATTTAAAAAGTCCTGAATTGATATTTATTATACAGATAGAATGGCAACGTAAGAACGTCGATTGTACAGGGTAGGAAAACCGTGATTTCGACCTACTATCTAAATAATATTTAAATGAATTTTTGAATCAATACAGTCGATGGTGCAAGGCGGTTTTTATTTTTCTCTCGAAAGATGATGAATTTTTATCTTTAAATCGTCATTACGACTTAAACAAATTATTTGCAATGGATTCGTAATTAGGAAAAAATTGCATTTTTTTTATCATCTACAAAAGCAGACCTGTAAAGAAAATCATAATAATAAAGTCCGCAATCTTCATCCATAATATCCGTATAATTCTGTATGTATTTGTATTGTATGCTATTTCACTATATATGAAATACGGCCGAATGATTATATATACGGTAGTAAGTATCATACTTTACATACAGTTAATTGTATATATAGCTTTCGAGATGTGTGTGTGTGTGTGTGTGTGTGTGTGTGTGTGTGTGTGTGTGTAAAATACTCAATCTCTAAATAAATAAAAATCTCTGAATAAACGAAGACTTTGTAATATTGAAATTATCCGGACTCATGTGTAAGTAATTCTACGGAAATCCGAAGAACGTGAGGCTGAGATGTGTACCAACTACCAACCATATCATGCGACCAGAGTTATTTCATAAAGGTTTGTGTGTGTGTGTGTGTGTGTGTGTGTGTGTGTGTGTGTGTGTGTGTGTGTGTGTGTGTGTGCGTGCGTGTGTGTGTGCGTGTGTGTGTAAATCTCGAAAAAATATAGCAATTACCTGTATGTAGAGTATGATATTTACCACCGTATATATAATCATGTGGTCGTCATATATATATATATATATATATATATATATATATATATATATTCATATCAACTTGCTTGGCGCGGACTTTCGCTAGTAAAATCTGTACTCGTATTGTATGTTATATCTATCCCGAAAAGTTTTAACAATGTGCAGATATCGCCCCGTTGCTTCGTCGCCCATACGGATAACTGATGGAAGCAAATTTGCGCGTTCATAATTAATAGATGGAAATTTTCGATTCTAACGCCCGGAAACTATACACATGCGTTCGGGCATAATTTTTTACCAAAGATCATATCGCGCCGGCGATAACTTTTTCGAAAAATCGTTATATCCGAGCGCTGAGGTTTTTCCTTTTTCCCCTCGTTAGGATCTACATGACACGTGTATATACGCATAGAAAAATACCGGTGTACATACTTCTAATTCGAATATATTATGTCGTAGATTTCTATAGTTATATTTTCTACTCGAGCATAGATAAGGGTTTATGAGAATTTCTATAAATGACAAACTAAAATTTAACATTGTCGACGTATGCATATGATACATATATACATTCATACCTACATACACACACACACACACACACACACACACACACACACACACACACACACACACACACACACACACACACACACACACACACACACACACACACACACACACACACACACACACACACACACATATATATATACAAACGTCAAACTTCCCAACGGAAAAAACTTTATATGCGTTAACGGGCGCGTAACGAAAATTTACGATAGATAAAAATCAGCCAAATACGCACTACAATAATTCCTCTAACGTTGACTACCGTATCGTTTTTTCGTTTGTCTTTACTTTATATATATATATATATATATATATATATATATATATATATATATATATATATATATATGTCCGATAAATCCGAATAAATTTAATCGCAACATTTATATACCCTTGTACCGATGGCAGTACATGAGAAATAATTCATACAGCTGTATTATAGATATATAAACATACACACAGATACAGACACACACGCGCGCGTACATTGGCAATAAAATGTACATTCCGCGGACAATGAGGGCGAGAGGCCCACCGCGTCGATAAGCGAAATGCTGCAATGCCTATATATACACGTTATAGTAAATCATTTACATCCGCGCGCTCGCGCCACCGACGTTACAATAAGCCATCAGGAAATGTCTCGGAGCCTGCGTGCGAGCGGTCGTTATCAAACATCCTTATGTATATATAACGAACTCGCATGCTGACAAATATATAACGTATGCCAAGCTCCTCAATAGGTGCATATGTGTCTGGGAGCGCACGTGCGTGTGCGTGCAACATATATTACGCATATGTGGAGCTCCTCAAAATCGTGAACAGAGAATGCAAAAACAGAGGGAGAGAGAGAGAGAGAGAGAGAGTGATAGGGAGAAAATACAAAAAGGTACATACCTGTCACGGTGTCCATATAAATCAGCCTTACATATACATATACGTACGTATACGTATGTGCGAGAAAGCAAATGCGAGAAAGCAAATTGCGTAATGGCCGATCGAAGTGAGGTCGCTATCTATCTATCTATATATATATATATATATATATATATATATATATATATATATATATATATATATATATATTTAAATTAAAATGCACGTGGATTATATAAGATAATTATATATATTTATATATCCACAGGCTTTTCCCTCTTTCTTTTCAAAATCTGCGGGGAATGTTGGACAAATGAATTTCCAGAGACAAAAAGTTCTTTTGATTATATATGTGCTTTTCTTCTTGCATTTATTACGTACACAGTCATAAGATTTATAATTATATCTTTTACATCGATTGGTGGCTTTAACAAACGTTATAATATACCGAAATTACGGATATATATTTAATAGTAATCGAAATCAATAATTTGTACAAAGCCTGACGATAATAATAATAATTTTTCAGTGAGAGTGACAGTAGTAGGTTGAAAATAAAAAAAATAAATAAATAATAAGTCGCCCCGCGCTGGTATATCCGATATACACACACACATATACATATACATATACATATACATATACATATACATACACACACATACACATATATATATATGTGTGTATATATATTATACGTCATATATTAACATTTCAGAGTCTTTAACTCCTCCTTTCTTCTTTTTTTTTACATTTCTATTAATATATATCTATATATCTATCTAATTATATATTTTGTGAAGCTAAGGTGGCCATTTTGATTCTTTTTGTCGTTTGCTACAAATAATAATTCTTTATTATTATTATTATTAATATTATTATTATTAATATTATTACTATTATTATTATTACATCTTATCGTAGTTACAGTAAAATAAAATCCCTTACGCTTATTACAAAATAAATACTTATAACGAAAAATACTTGTGTGTATTTTCTTTCTACTTGATCCTACAGGGAATGTTTACAATTGATTGTGTAAAGTGATCGTATGCGCACATAGACGAGAATCGAAAAATCTATTTTACATTGTTCGTATATAAGCAATTGAAAGTCAATGATAATATAAAAACTCAGGTACGAAAATAATCGAGAACTTATTATATATCGGTTAAAAATTGGCATAACTACACTTCATTTTATCTTTATCTAAATTAATTAAATAATCTTCTACTATTTCTTCTTTTTCTTCATCTTTTTCTTCCTCTTTAACTAATAATCCGAATCAAGCAAACACAATATCTTTGATCGTTGCTTATTCCGATGCCTTTGAATTCAAATTTCAATATTATATACCGGTGTGGCCTATTTATCTATAGTTTTGCGGCTCTCTCTCTCTCTCTCTCTCTCTCTCTCTCTCTCTCTCTCTCACTCTCTATCTCGATGTCAACGAATGTCATCAAAAAATAATAAGATATTATATACCAGCGTATTGGATCACTGTAAATCTCTATATACGTATATTTGTAAGCTTTGACTCTTTCGCTAATTGAAACTAACTGTACACGTATCTACTTAAACTAAAATACTGATTATTCAGCGATTCGCCATAGTCAGAGCTAAAGAATCGAATAAAAAAATTGGAGAAAAAAAACACAGAGAAACAACGGATATCACAGCCCTTCGCCGCGAAAATCAGAGGAATGTGCGCCACAGTTCGCAGTGCGAATTTCAGTCGGAACTCCGTACAATAAATAATATAATATTTATATATATATATATATATATTTATTTATTTGTATATATATATATAAAGATCCGCCCCGCCCTCTACATTTTCGCCCGAGCGAAGAGCCGCGTATAATATATATATATATATATATATATATATATATATATATATATATATATATATATATGAGACTATATATGCGTAACATTTTGACATCGGGTTTAATGGTTCGGCGCGGGTCATCGCGCGGCTCCATCGCGTCTTTGAAATAATAATAATAATAATGCGTATCTATATAATAATGCCCTAGATAAGTGCTCTCAATGAAATACTGTACGGTAATTATAGATATATCTATATATGCAATAAAAGATCCGGGCAGGCGTTATGCCTCCGCCATTGTTGTTGTTGCTGTTGTTGTTGTTATTATTATTATTATGATTATTATCATTATCATTATTATTATTATTATTATTATTATTATTATATTCTTTTCCAAATCTACGGAGAGGTCGGCTGCGCCATAGTCGTCGCCCGTCGTCCAATCCACGTCCTCGTCTCGTTCGTCGCCCCGACCTCCGACGATCAGTGGAGCCACGCGAGCCTCCTGCCCCTGCGATAGGCCGCGTATCCGTCGCCTCCGCCGCCACCTCCGGCGCCACCGACGAGTCCTCCATCGAGGCCGCCGCCGCCGCCGCCGCCGCCGCCGCCGCCTCGCGCCTGCCGCTTCCCCACCGTGTTCAGTACCCGGTGGTTCTCGCCCATCTGCTGCTGGTCCTCCATGGCCTTGCGCCGCGCCAGCTCGAGGAGCACCCGGTCCCGCAGCACGTCCACCGAGTTGACGATGGACAGGGAGCCGAGGCGCTTCTCGCGCTCGAGGCGCGAGCTGGCGCCGCCGGTGTCGAAGCCGGCGAGCTCGTAGACGCCGCCCAGCTGCTGGTCGGTGGCCGCTCGCGTCTGGAAAATAAAACGAGACCCATCGGCGTCAGTTCGTCACCGGAGAATTCGTAGATCTGTTTGCGAAATTATTCCTCCACGATTGCCATGCGTTGTATTATCGGTGGCAGAGGCGCGATTCGTCTACGGGTCCGCGGCAGCGATATTTCGGAGCACAAGGCATTGCGAAAGGTGTAAAGCATCGATGTTATTTCGTTCGTGTGGATTGAGAAGCGAGAATGGCAATCTTAAGACAAATGTGCCTGGCCGCTATAGTCGCGTGCATCGGTCGACGAGGTACAAGAGCAAGTCAACTCTCTCTCTCTCTCTCTCTCTCTCTTTATATGAATTTCTACGGGGCTCGAGGTCGGTCGATCCTTTCGATTCGCGCGTGCGTAAAACACGAAACTAGGCCCGCAAGGAACCGAACGAAACGATCGAGTTCGAGGCGATGCTTGCGCGACAACTTGCGAATCGTCACCACCGTGAAGGTTATTCCAAAAATACGCGGCTTGGACCTAGAGCGAGCGTTCTTCGAGCTCTTGGCTCGGGCCTCTCCAAGAATTTCAAGGCGACAGAGCCGGCGCGCGGAGATTTTCACGATTCTTGGGGGCTCGCGAAACACCGACGAGATCGCGCACAGTGCTTTCCGGCCGACGAAAGTTCAGCGAGTCTGGCCGAACGTCAAGATGGAAGGCCCAAGTCCCGACACACATACCAGAATGATTTCGACTATTACGAACGCGCAATGGTTTCCCATATCTGTAAAAGTTAACGAAATCCGAGTTGATCCCGAGAGAGAGAGAGAGAGAGAGTGATCAATAAAGTATCATCGATATTAGATAATTCTAGGGGTACCATCCTCGGATTTGTCGAGTATTGCGCACGTGAAGAAATCATGCTTCTGAGAAACTAGTGTCGACTTGGGCATACATCGAAGATATTTCTAAGCTGGCTTCGATCTGCACAGAATTACTAACATTCGACATTATATAGATGTACAAAACTATGGAATCTGATTGAAACGGATTGTTTTATACGCTGCAACGGCCGCTATAATACCGAAATTTTACTCATAGCCGTTTCAATCCAGATCGATGAATCGAATATAATTGTAAATACAAAAGAATAAGTAAGTATGCATCTGGATAGAATAGCTTTCGAAAATTTTTCAAAATCCGAATGATAACAATAATGGTTTTTTCTGCATTAGCCAGGATGATTTAAACGAATTATGAATTATGCGCACATTTGAATTCATCTTAACCTTTTTCTCGATCCGATTCAGACGGTATCAATAATGGAATATATCTCGTATATTCGAACGGATCGGGACTAATGTAAGATTCAATTCGTTTCGATTACAAAATTTTTACCGGACCTTTGTAACGTTTCGGATTGTATGTAATTGATTAAGATTCGAATAAATTCGTATTTTAAATTGTGTACCGAAAATTCAAATCTGTATAGTACCCGAAAGATGATCAAAGTCATCGAACAATGTTCGATTCGAACATTTGGGAAATTATGATAATGGGATCTATGAGAATTTCAGAATCTAAATCTTTAGAATACTTTAGGAGCTTGAAATTCAGATGGAAGGTCCAGTTTGAATGACAGAGGCAGAAAACGACAATAAATACTTGTTTATTTACGAAACTGACATAGCTGACGCACATTCATTCATGAATATAATAATTTTATTGTGTGTGTGTGTGTGTGTGTGTGTGTATATATATAAATTATTAAACAGACCGCATATCCAAATATCGATTTGAATTATCTACGATTGTACGGAAAAAATTCTGATAGTGCGAGTTTCGGTTACATACAGATATCCGCTTAATGATTGCAGATTTGGATATCCGATAAACGCAGTATTCGAATGAATTGATAAAATTACTCTCAGGTTTACAGGCGAATAAGTATAATTTATTTAGGAGTATTATTGATGAAGATTTAAAACAACAAAATAAAATTTCATGATTCATTCGATAATAAATAATAAATAGAGAAAAAAAACGATTGAGTACGATTGGAAATGGGGGAAGTTCCTGACTTCTAAGCTCGACCGTACTTCTCGATCAATATACATTTGAATAATATCGAGATTTATAAGTATTCGGATTTTTTATACGATTAAGAATTCTAGCAAATTGCATATTATCACTAATGTTTATGGTAATACTGACTCCTTTGCATTTCTTTTTTCGTTCTCTTTCTTTTTTTTTTTTTAACGACAGCTTACTATCATTTGCATTGGACGGAAATTTATAGAAATAAAGATTAAAAAAACACAGTTTTATTTCTTTGTTTATAAAAATCTTGTACAGCGCTAATGTACGCCAACGCCGTACTTTGTCTCAACTGAGCAGGTTTGACGGATAAAATTTCACAAACGGAGGAGCTGAGCTAAAATAAGATGAGTTCACGCATACACACAGGGATCATTAGGCTTCAATGTTCCGAGTGAAAAGGTGATTAAAATTAAAAATGAAAAAAGCAAAAAAGAAAAAAAACAAGAACGAAACAAAACAAAACACCAACAAAATAAAGATGCAGTAATGATACACGCTATGCCGGTTTATACGCAGGCGGCATCGGTGCATCTTTTAATCTCGACGACTACTAATCGGTGCGCCATAAAATTTGAATAGTATTCTATTTGCATGAAATTCGCCTGCGAATTTACGAACTACATGTATACATATATATATATATATATATATATATATATATATATATATATATATATATATAGCTGCATAGAGCTGCTATTCCATTATTAGTTTTTGCCATAAAAGGAGGGATTAAATTGGAATTTATTTTCCGCCAACAGCAACAATTATGTATGCTAAGTGCGTTATGGAACTATATCAAACTATAACTTTTCGAATTAATTTAAGTTAATGTAAACGAAGAAGCTTTATTAGCTGTGCCCCCCCCCCCGTCGGCTTCGCTGCCAAGCTTTCTGTATAAACATTATAGGTATAGAAATTTAAATGAACAGTCGCGTTAGCTTTTATATATATATATATATATATATATATATATATATATATATATATAGAGTTTGAAAAAAAAACTTTTTCACTTTCTTCAAAAAATAATCATTCGAAGTTCTATAGACGCGGGATAAATGTATAATGTACGAACACGGCGGGAAATATATATATATATATATACTTTCGGCACGTGCAGAACCTTATTATATAAGTATACTATAATTCCTTGTATACATGTGTGTGTATATATATACACAAACATACATATTTATATACAACCGTATAGAAACTTAAGGGACGAGACAGCGTCAGCAAAATAAACTCAAAGGGCCGGATTGAGTAAAAAAGATGATTAAATTCGCGGAAAATGCCATTCCATATAAAATGCATTTGTATGTATGGAACGTCCGAGCGAATCCTATTTGGCGCCCTCGACGCCCCCCGCCCCACCGCCCCCTTTCCCTTACGTTAAAGTTCCAGATATCATACATTCCCATTATATTTTACGAACTTTCATGTAACCACGAGCCGAGCGCGACTTCTCCGCGGAATAATGAAATCGTATTTTTATTTAAATCACAACTGCGCCGCGCAGCTACGCCGAAATATAGAAGAATGGCGCAGTTTTTTTAGTTTTATTTGTATATATATATATATATATATATATATATATATATATATATATATATCTAAATAATATATATATATATATATATATATATATATATACACTTCTATCAAGGACGCGTGCGACTGTGAAGCTCGATCCGATGCACACCGCGGTCATAGGTCACAGTTACAGTTCGAATTCGAATGGGACGGCCTTCTTATTTACCGGGATTTAATTTAATAGTTTTATCGCCTCGTAACTTATATGACATTAGCCTGACATCTTTAACGCATTGGGGACAGCGCTGACGGGGAGACCCTGAAATTTTCTATTATATGCTTAACGATCGTATATAAATTTCACGAGATGATTTAATCAAAGGATTTATCCGGAATATTCGTAATATGTGATTGTTTGAAGTTTATCTAGTATTTATATATATATATATATATATATATATATATATATATATATATATACATATACATATATAAAGTTTGGCGTAAAGATTATAAAAAATCATATTTAGCTAAAATTAATTCATTTTATACGCCCGTATGAGGTGGAAAAAAATTTTAAGAGGTAAAATAACCGATTTTATTTTACTTTATTTGACCGGCACTTATTTCACGAGTTAAATATATATAATAATTTATTTCATTCTAGGTGTATGAGAACGCAAATAAGGTCGGAAAAAAAAATTGCAATAATAGCGAAAGCAACTTTTCCGTAAACTCTAATAATAGGCTGATATAAAAGAAAATGGCTACATTACTGTATTAAAAGACTCAATATTGCATAACAAAAAATTTTAAAAGCTTCAATAATCGGGATTTTTCATTTTTGAAAAATCGAAAACATATTTTATTCTAATGAACATTGTACATACACACACACACGTACACCCACATACAGAGTTCTCTTGTTTTTCGACTTGTGATATGGAGTTATAGAAAATAACGAAACTGTTTTAATTAATAATTATTAACGAATGAGGCAAATTTTTCTAGATTTCCATCTATCATCATGAATTTTTTACTTTCAGATCCGCTTGCCGAAACCTGGCTTCCACCTGTGCGACTTTGGTGAAAAGAAGAACAAAGAAAGCGAAATAATAAGAACAACGCCAGACGATCGATATATATATATATATATATATATATATATATATATATATATATATATATATATATATAGATTACATTATGATATCGCGCCAATTACCTTCAACCCGACGTCCTTGCGATTCAGCAGCAGTATGAGTAATAGATGATCGTTGTCGATCGGCACCCTCGCCCTCTGTTCGGCGGCGTAGATCATCGGCGCCGAATTGGCCAGGGTGATCAGGGTCGTCGTCGCCAGGATGCCGACGAGGCTCATCGCGCGTCGCGCCCCTCGATTCACCTGGAAAATTAAGGAAGCCGGGCAATAAGCAGGACGAACCTGTATAAACGAAATGGCATTTACGATAAAGATTGCATATTTATGTGTACGAGGATCGGATTTAAACGAGTGGGAAACAATCAAGGAGATAAGATGTATTTTCTATATCTATGAAGAATAGCGACTCCTTAATATTCGCGGGGCGATTCTTTACTCGTACTTTCTAATTAATCCCCCCTGACGTGAAAAATTTCAGAATGATCGATCATTCGGTCAGATTTGCGCGTCGCTGATAAGAGGCACGAGCTTCAAGATCCCGCAGGTCTCATCATGTTCACGGTCTTTTTTAATTACGACAGTGTTGACTCGTGCACTGGGTATCTTTAACACCATCTTTAGTCTATTAATTTTAGTTTACATTTGGGGTGGTAGATAGAGAGAGAGAGAGAGAGAGAGAGAGAGACTGACAATTTTATCTTCAAGGCAAACTTGAAGAAAACATCGTCGTTTCGTTTTGATCATCCATTTTATTTACCGCTGAAATGAATACGTTTATAAGATTTAAATAATTGATAAATGTTTTATTTACAGGGTTCGACAAAGTAGTGTTTTGTTTTCTAAATATTATTTCTGATTATGCAACGTGTCTCGTTCTATATTTGTGGCGGTATTTAGACGTTAATCAAGGATAAAATATCTACGAATTATTTTTTTTTTTTTTTTTTTTTTTTATTGACATACGTTACTGGTGTAAAATTCTTTAATTAACAGTAACGAAACGTATGCATATAATAGCGAATCATACAAGGGCCGGGAATTCAAAAAAAAATTGAGCTTTAACAAGAAAGACAAAGCAGTCGAAGCGAACCAATAAAAAGCTTTTTCTTTCCCTCGTTCGATAAAAATTGCAATATCTCGAATGTTTTAAAGGTCAGATTAAGCCGTAACGGGCTTGTGCAAAGCATGCCATTATATCGAGTATTTTTTAAAATATACATATATCATGATACGCGTATACATCTATAGTTAAAGAAAAAGTTTCAAAATATTCTATGAACTTTATCTACAAAAGCGGACCGGCTTGCTGTGCCGAAACTGCGTGTATGGGATTAAAAAGGAATTGAAGCCAGTGCAGTAATATATATATATATATATATATATATATATATATATATATATATATATACATACATAGCATAGGCTAGAGAAAAGTTACAGTTACAAAGGACCGCCCGAATTGCAAAACTGCGCAAATTTACAATGAATGCCACGGGTCTGTAGGGGGAGGTGAACTACAAGCCCACAGATATACGCGTAGTCCGCAGAAAGCCCGCGCCTAGACGGCAAAATATATTCGCGAATTCGCGAGAAAGGTATAATAATAGAATCGCTTGGCCGCCTACGGGAAACGCGGAATTTTAAACAATAAGCGAGTCGAAGGTATAACTTTTTCATTCGGGAGTTACCGACTCGATGTATGTACATAATGCACGTTATTACGGATCACTGAAAATCGCTCGATTGCCAATTTTCGTTCGTGAACTTCGCCGCTATTCATCGAACGTTCATGTAAGTAGAATGAAAAAGACCGATTTGCCAATAAATGTTTCAGCTGTATTTGAGTACAATGCTACATATATATATATATATATATATATATATATATATATATATATATATACAATTTCAATTTGGTCTTTATGTATATAAGTGATAAAAACGTTCCTCTAAATTGGTAGGATCTTAAAAGAAAATCTTATATGTATCTAAAAAGTTTCATTATCGGAACAACAATTCTATTGCTTTAAATTCCTGGTAAGCTTGACGATTAAAATGTTAGCGCTCCTGTAACCCTAGAATCATAACAAAAATTATTGGGAAGTAAGCTGAGTAGCTCAACGCGAACCCCAAGTAGCCGTATGTCGGTGCATAAGCATATATGCAGAAGCCCGTGCTGCTGTAACCGATCAAATTCGCCGTCGCGACGTCGGTGTACATCGATGACGCACGACGCGAGCCCTCGTCTAATGTACGCGCAAGTGTACGTACGCGCGCATAAGTGCAGAGCGGTAGTGCCTAGCTTATATTATATAGATGTAGAAAGTGGTGCTCGAACTGGACCCCCGAATCGCATAGATTCGTGTGTCTGTATGTGTGTGTTTCTGGGAATCGAATCCATCCGGATCTGATAGATTCGCCATGTATGCGTGCACGAAGAAGGAGAGAAAGGGATGCATATAGAAAAATACATATTCATGTATATATATATAGTAAGCCTTTTCGGAGGGTGCGTTGACATTTGCCCGTGGAAAAAGATTTTTTTTTTTTGTTGACGAATGTGTGTTTATGGCGATATACAAATTGAACGGCACGTTGGCTGAGGGGGCGAGAGGGGGAGGCTCGAGAAAGGGGGATATGGAGCGTAATTTAAATGTATATTTTTAGCCGCGCCAGGACGAATGCGTCGGTGGAATTTAACGGGAAAACAGGGAGTACCAAGGGGTAGGGGGAGACGTGCGAGGACGCGCGCGCGTGCCTCCTATGACGCGCGTGCATATCATTTACGCAGCGCGGCGCGCGGGACGACGATTGCCTCTCCTCGAGTATTATTCGCTGGGATTTTCGGCGGCCGACGAATTTTTAGCAGCGAAGAACATTTCCGATGTCTTGTTTTTTTTTTTTTTTTGTTTCTTTCTTTCGAATAAATTTTTTTCGAATTTGCAAAGTCGGCGCACGCCTGAGATTACAGTCGTTGGTCATATCCAACGCGGGATAAGGTGGATAATTAAGTTTCGTGGTGAATTGTAAAACGAAAAGTAAATAATATTTAACGTACAGTAATGCATGTGTTGCCTATATTGATTCTATATCCTTTTTATAGATCATTGAATTATAATTCCGGCCGCTAAAGACTTATATAATAATTCCAGTGCACCGTGCGATTTCTGGTCCGAGTAAGCGTCTGGACCATATTATCCTCGAATCGGGCCTCAATCGGATCGTAAATTTACATTATTTCATTATCGACGTCATTATTTTAAAATTTCATATCCACGCCGTAACAAACGATATTCAATACAATAATATATTACGTTACATTTGCAAATGATCCACGCGGCAATAGTCAAAGTAGTCAAAGGGATGTCGGTCATTTTCGTTTAGCGGAAATTTAAGTGGTATCGATTGACTTTCGCTTCACGGTAACTGTCTCGCTTAATAGTATTTCACCATCAGCCAAAATTGTTTAATCCAAGAAAATTATCTGCGCATTATACGACCGTGCATTTTAATCCGACGTCACTCTAGTGAAGAAAGACAACGATGAATATTTTGTTATAAATGACGATAATGCGTTGAGCGCGTTTGAAATGGAATTGAAATCAGTATTATATCGGATAAAATCAAATCAGACCAATTTTTCATCCGAAATGAATTTGATCGCCATTCCCCGAGCGTATTATTGTAAATTCCTTACGGATAACTTGTGATACAGAAAAATAAACTCTTGGCTAGTACGGATTTCAAAAAAGTTTATTGCGTAAATCAAATTTAACAACGTCTACTTGTGCATAAAAGATGAATTTTGTGCGCATCGTGCGTTAGCGTGCTTGAAACGTTAATTTTTTTTTTCTCTGAATATCTGTAATTCAGAGCTGTTGCTCTTCCAGCTGAAGGTAGGCTCTTGGACAAGCGACATTTTGCCGTCAATTAAAGCTCCTCTCGCGTGCCCCCCCCCCCTCAACGGGACACGAGAATTCGCTAAAATCCAGCAAATACCTGCACGCACACATATAATAGTATATTATTGAAAACAGGAGGCGGCGTCAGCCTCCCGCAATCCTCGTCGATCCCATGTAAATGAGTCGTGTCGCGTGGGCGAGCGGCGCGCCCGACGAGGAATCGCTCGATTAAACCAGAATTTCAACGGGGCTGTGAAAAGAGCGAGAGAAAGAAAGGGAGGTGGGGGGTGAAGGGAAAAAAGATAATCTCTGCATGCGCGTATGTGTGTGTGTGTGTGTGTGTGTGCGCGCGTATGCGTACGCGCGCCGTAACGAAACGCCGCGTGAAACGAAAGGCAATCAGTTTATAGCTCGGCTGCCGCCCGCAGAGCCGCCGCGCCGTCGGTTCTCCGAGCGTTCTCTCGTCTCGGCTGCGTCGGGTTTTCGAGATGTGTGAGAGAGAGAGAGAGGAGAGAGAGAGCGCGCGAGAGCAATCCCGAAGGCGGCTGGCGGCGCGTACGAAAACTCGTTACCGTGTTCCATTACACATGTGCGCGCGCGCGCGAGACCCACGTGCCCGTCCGCTGGGGTAAATTTTTTCTGCGGGTAGTTTCTGCCCCCCACTCACCGCTTCCCCTTCTATTGCCAGCCCTCGCCAGACCCGACGGGACCCGGTATGTGCGCATTTGAAAAATACGATTAAGATCGCGCGTCGGACGCGCGGGGATTTGCCGGTGAGCAATTTGCGACCGCTCGCCTACCCCCGCCCCTCCCACGCCGCAAGTACTCGTTTCGTTCGTTATTCCTGCATAGATAAGGGGCGGACGCGTTCGTTTAAATATCCCGGCGCGCGTCCGATGTACAACGGATCGATCGTATTTAACGGCAATGTTCCTTATTTTAATTCAGCGCGCAATTATCATTCCGCGATTTCGTCGCAATGAAAAATTCGCACGGCGTTAAGCTTCGGCCCATTTACGTTTTCGCGACAGCCATCTTGGACGCATAGACAGTCCGAGAATTTGCCTCGCCAGAGTTTTAGAGCGATTTTGTTCCTTCTCACCTTACGAGCCTTGCACGTGCTGTTTTCGGTCGTCCAATAAATTCATTGCTTAATTTTCGTCCGTCATTTCAATTTTTCGAGCACGAAGGAAAGATCTTCATCATGAAAGAACAACTAAATTTTTTTTTAATCTTCTCTAAAACTGATCGAACCCTCAGAAAAAAATCTTTTAAGAATAATCAATGGGTTGATTCTTTGAAATAAAAATTACTGTAAAATTTCGCGTTAATCACCGCAATTCAGTGAATATTTCACCAATGATTCATTTATTTGTGTACACCGTAAATTTTATCAACGATTGATTTGGGAAAGTATAGTACTGCCAACTGATTACACTGATACAAGACAGATTAGTATATATTGCTATAGGCAAACAACTCGTTCAACTAGCAAAGAACGTCCCTGTTTAATCTGCACTTATTGAAATAGCCAATGATCCGACTCCTTAAACAACCCTGATTCCGAATGTAACGTTGTACACAGGCGGCAAAAATAAAACGAAAAAAGATCGACATGGCGAGAGCGAAGAGCGACATTTAGCGTTTGCGCGCGAGCGGGCGCAAAGCAGGGGATCGACGTCGGATCGATCGCGGGCCGTTACTACTTGCGCGACGAGCATCGGGGCCCTAGCAATCGCCTTCTACGAAGCAACGCAGGTTGAAAATTTTCAGTGGTCCCGCGCTGGCTAATCTTATTACGAATAAAGTATTATTCACTTTTTTTATTATTATTTTTTTTGTGCATTAAGTTTTCGAATCGAACCGAGCCTCGATTTAATATACAACGACCAGGTCAACCACATGAATTTTTGATCTATCTATAGACGCGAATTCGAATTAAGCTTCTGTACGAAAATTTTTTTGTTATTATTTTTTACGCTTTTTAGTATAAATTATATAGTATAAATTATATGGAATTATTTAATAATTTCATATAATTTCGACGCTCTCGATTAACTCGGCAGTTGGGCGATTTGCGTTGTACACTTTATATATATGTATATGATGTACTTCCAACAAAATATTTCAAGAGGAGGGAAGGATTACGTAAGAATTTACGAAGTAGAACGAAGCACGTTCAACGTAACAATATATATATATATATATATATATATATATATATATATATATATATATATATATATATGCATTATATATGAATTAAGCAGGAAAAGAAAAGAACATCAGAAAAAAAAGAAAAACAAGGACCGAGACTTTGGCGATTCTTCGAAAGTGAAAGAATTCGGGTCGATTTATGTAAAGTTTTGCATTTTGACGGAATGGGAAGAAGAAAAAAAAGAGAAGACGATCGGTATTTGGTCGATAGATTTTTACGAAATTCAATCTTCTAACGTTTTGTAATTCCGCGCGTAAAACGAGAGTTCGGCCGCATTGACCGTCCGTTTGTTGGAAATTCGGATTACTTATGCATATAAGAAGGCACCCGTGTATCTTGGGCGTCTGTACGCGTTACCCCCGCCCCCCTCTTTTTTTGCTTCCTACGTTAAACGAAATTTACGGCCCGTCGTAAGCGTTCCCGTACAGCTCGCCCGTGCGAAAATTATACGGTCGCGAAACGAGACCCCTGCCCATACATATTTTGACATCTTTTCATGACGCGTCGCATATGAACGATCCCGTTGACGTCCGAATGTAATTGTCGACGTGCTTGTCGAACGCCAGTTTTTCTCGAAAAAACTTTGATCGACCGTCAAAACGAAAACGAATTTAATACAAGGGTGGATAAATCGAATGTCAGGCATACGAAAACGTAGACGATGTCGTCGTTTCTATGATATTTCCAATTGAAAGTGTTTATCGCTGTTTTTTTGAATCGGATATTTAGGTTTTAAGAGAGAAAAATTCATTAAGGATCCATAACGATGGACTATTGCCAAATGCATTTCTCGAAAATCAAAATGCTCAAGACACTTGAATGAAACTTTCCGTGGCTAGCGATGGATTGGTTTTTTTTCTGTTTTTTCATTGCTATTTGGCATTTTTATCAGCTTGTGTCCGCGATGACTGTGTGCTGCACACCGACTACATTAATCCGACAGAAATTGAAAAGTGCAACGAATACGGGCGCGGCTGATTCACGACGGAGGAGCATCCCCAAACACGTCACCTAATAACATACCTGCGTGCATATACCCCAGGATCGTCCCCCGCACGCGGGTGTATCGCCGCACCCGCACAGAAAACCATGCGAGGTCAGAAAGACTTCTTCCTGTCTCTCATCCCATCCCCGCGGATCGCAGCGTATACTTTCCGCGAGTAAAATTATACCCACTGTACTGAGGAAGGGTGGAGCGCTCTCTCGCCGATATCCGCGTGTATATCTTAACTAGAAGTGAGAGAGAGAGAGAGAGAGAGAGAGAGAGAGAGACAGAGAGAAAATTGCCGTTTCCGCCCCGAAGACGCACTCCGCGAACGCGCGACCGACGCAGACGCCCCGTCGTTACAGGAGGCATCGGCCGTACGCCGATGCAGAATTAAACCCGACCGCTGACTATGCGCTCGGTGTGGCGCGAGAGGGGCTCGTGGGGGGGGAGGGGGGAGGGTCAATTGAAGCGGTCACCTTTGAAGACGCGACGAGGGAGAAGGTTGTTACAAGGCAACGCGACTTCGCTCTCTGTGATCAAACCAGCATCGGGAACTTTGGTCGCAGCAGAGTGGAAGTATTTCATTGCACGAGAATAGGAATAGTACGTGAGTATACGTACGTACGTCGACGAACTACTCCTCCCTCACCCTACCCTGCAAGCAACTTCCGTGGAGTTCGCCCGTCTTTATGTGTGTGTGTACACACACACACACACACACACACACACACACACATAAAGTTAGCACCGTCGTAGCCTATGTTACGTATACTCGAAATTCTTCTTGTAACGATTATTCCGGAGATGTTGCGCGTATGCAGCGCAATTCAGTACACTTTCTGCAGAAAAAGTCGAGGATCCGGTTGTTTTTGCATTTGGTTTTTGTATAGATCCGAGTCGTTTGGTTATAATAGGAAGTAATGGCGAGATTCGCCCAAAGGCCTAGTTTTACTACAACACGTTGATTCAAGCTTGGTTAAAAAGAAATATCAAGATTTTTTAGAAATTAAACGATTATTCAGAATGGCAGGCAAAGTATATTCAGTAACGTTTAAAAGATTTATTTTTTCTTAATGAAATTTGATGTTCGGTTTTATTCAAATTTTATTAAAAGTGCATTTTTCATACACAACTAATATTTCATTGCTGAAGATCTTGATTTAGAAGATGAAAATATTAACCATATGTATAGATCAAAGTATTGTTGCAAATAATTCGAAAATTCAAAAATCATTTATAAATTGAAATTTTTGTAAGTAATTTATTAGAAAGTTTTAAAACAAAAAATATTCTAAATTTTCGAAAAAAATTTCTAAGGTTGTAAATATTCCTATATATGCATATAGTTAAAAAAAAAAAAAAAAACGAAAAATCCTTCCTTCCAAATTATTGGTAAATTAGTCGTTTTTACTAAAATTCTACGCCACTGTTCATTTATTTATTTACGTAAAATTTACAGATACTCTTTATGTATTTACGAAAACGAAAATAAACCTTGAACGTATGTTTAATGACAACGAGGTAAAAAATTCGTCAACGCTGTCTCGAAGCGTCATATACAGCCAATCGAGAGTGGTAAGTAAAAAAGCGGCGAATAAAGGAAAAAATAACGCGCACTATATTGCATATAGTTGGTAACGCGAACTAACGGAGTACGCAACTTATTTCCCTAGAATTTAATTTACATACGATTTTCATTTTATTTTAAAGTCCGTCGAAACTGTGCTTTATTCGCTGCTCTCGTTCGCAATTTTTTCTTTCCGATTCGCCCTTATTCACAGCACTATAAAGGTTCTCGTTGTTGGGATTTTTTCCATTAATATAATAAAATCGTTTGAAAATTGCTTGTCTTTCAGTTTTAAGCAGAGCACCGTTCGACTAGAATTTTCATTGCCATCAGTTTTATTAGAGCGTATTATCAATTATACATTAAAATTTTCACCAAATTCATTAGAATAAATTAGTCTTTTCGATTATGCGCTTCTTTCGTTTCAGGACCGGACTATCTTTGCATTCGTTTATTCTTTACGCGCAACATGCGAAACGAAAACGGTGTAAAAACGTTAGCTCTATCTTATTCAATTATAATGTAAAATTTCTGTATGTAATCTATGTTGAAAATTATTAAAAAATTTTGTAGTTTATAAATTATTCATAAAAATCAAGAAAGTTTTGAAAATTGCCCAAGACAATTAAATAACAAGAAGAATCTCACGTTCCGGTGGATAATTTAAATTTATGAGGAGTTACGATTCTTTAACTCCACGACAACCTCCTAAAAACACACGGTGATTGAGAAGCCGAGTCGGCGAAATCCGTATAAAAAAAAAAAGAAAATTTGTCAAACTAAATCGTCGTGAGCGTAGGCGAAATTAATCCTTGCGCAACGAGCTCTTCGTTAAACAACAAAAAAAAAAAAAGAAAAATAAATAAATGTCCAATTACCACCCCTTCGTCCCCTATCGTCGTACAAAAATGCAATTATAAATCATTCGTTAGACTCCCACGGGCGGACAGGTCGCCCGACTTCATAATTAATTCCGAGCGTCAAATTGTTAATTAATGATAATGCCGGTACGTCCCCGTTACCCCGGATTACCATATGTAATAATTAAACGTACGTACTCTCACGGTTAATTGGCCGTGACTTTTATTGCGAGCCCGCCCAGAGACGAGCGCGTTCTTTCTTATATTATCGAGTATAATAATAATAATATTAAAGTAAAACGAGAGCTTTATATGCGAGAGTCGGTTCGGGATGGGGAAAAAAAATAATCGTCGAGCTGGATTTTTGGAACGAGCGTGAAGAAATTCGTAAGGCGTGTATACAAAACTTTTTTTCCCGAAAACTATTTCTATATACAGCTTTAGTGATTCCTTGCTTCCGCGTCGTGCGCGTGAAAATCAGGAGTCGACGTCAAAAATTTTCTTGTACTATACGTAAATATAAATATGGGCTAATGAGTAGCGCGGAAGATCCAATCCAATTTACGGAGCCAATTCTTGGCGATTCTATGTTGGAAAAAAAAAATTAGAATACTGAATATCGTCTCAAATTTTTCACGAATAAGCGAGCTTTAACAAACTCTCTCAGCCGCCACCCCTCCCACCGATCCGTAAATATACAGACGTTTGCTCAGGAAAGCAATACGTATATTTCCAACCTCCCTCACACCCATATGCAGCTCTCGTAAAGAGGACTATATATATATATATATATATATATATATATATATATGGTGAATCTGCAGCATCGTCCGCTACAATGCGCCCAAATCAGCGCCGAATGGAGCGAGCAAATATTTTTCAAGACTGACGTTTATGTTGTTTATCCTATCCGCCCTGCCACCCCCAAGAGACGACACCTCCTTTTGCTCTGAAAGGCCTCTCGTTTAGACTTTATATATATATATATATATATATATATATATATATATATATATATATATATATCAACGCATCCGTGCCCTGGCGAAGTTTCACGTTCGCAAACTCGTGGCTATCGTCAATCTGGACTGTAAATGTCAGATGAGTGTTTTTATTTACAGCATCCTTTCGGTTTATAATGGCAAGAAATACACACACACACACACACACACACACATATATATATATATATATATATATAAATACATATATGCATTAATGTATGCGTCCAAGACCCCGCAGGGGCAATAAACTAATTTCGCGCCCATCGCATGACTGCATATAACGCTTCGATTATATGGAGCACCTGCTGCTGCTGCTGTTGCTACCGTTGCCTAGCGAAATACCCTCGGTTTTCTATTTATCGACTGGTGTTCCACGCGACCACGTCCGTACCCTATATATATATCTTGATACCTTTCAATTTCTTTCCCTTTGCCTTTCCTCCATCTTTTGACGAGGTGAGCCGGCCAAGCTGCATCGCGACGCCTTTCATTTTCTTAGCGTCGGAGTCTTATTTTTTATTAGACGGTGCGTTTTAGACATATATAGACGTTGATTCGTAATTATGTATGTATGCGTGTGTATGTATATATATCTTGTGAAAAATCAAGAAATTGGAGGGAAACGGGGTGTTTTTGATTGGTGAACTTTCGATTTTGTTAGAACGTCTCGTCTCTTCTATGGCCATGATCATATATATATATATATATAGTGCAACGGAATTGATCCGAGCGCGGAGTTGGAAAATTAGTTAACCGACGCGCGGGGGCGAAATCGCCCTAGGCGAGTTCGGAGGCAAATTCGTACTGATGTTTATATAGATATATGGGCGATAGAATGCTTTTCTATATTTACTTGGCTGTCGGAGCCTTTATCTTGGGCAAATACGTGGATAATAACGATTGGTCTTTTAGAGAAACGTTAATATTTGTTTAGTTAAATGATGATTCTTTGAAATTATTGGCCGTTTATAGAAAGTAAATGTGTATAGTAGAGAACCGTGATAAGTTTATGAAGTGCAAATGATATTTCGGAAGAATAAAAAAACATCCGTACTCGTAATTTAAGATGAAACATAATACTTGATTAGATATTAGTTATTGTAATTATCAAAAACGTAATTGGCGAATTTGAGGTAAAAATCTAGTATTCGTGTACATTGGGGAGATTAAAAATGTTATCTCGCAAAAATTAACTTAATAACATAGTCATCTCAGATAAACCAATTACGTCGCTGAAATGGTTGATAATTCGCTTGAAAAACATGGGTTCTTTCGTATAATTCACGCGCCAGCGAAGCGACTTATATAAAAATTATTCAACCTCGCGTCACGCTCGATTGGTCGAAAGAGATTTTCAAACGTTTCGTTGAAAGTCCAATGAAGCCGCCGGAAGAGAACTTCTAGCACATCCGTTATTATTGATTGAAAAAGCGCGACGTTATTGCGATCGACGTAGAGGGGGGGGGAGAGGAGGGGGCGACGCATTTTGTAGATCGATCTATAGAGGATACAGATAGTAATGTTATATAGAAATAACGCGCGGAGCCTGGTAGGGCCGAACAAATTTTACGATCTATCGCTAAACCATACTGTGAAATGTCGTTAATTTTTTTAATATCTTTGCAACGACGGAAAATAGTCCTAATGTACCGAGGATGCTTGAAATTTGCCGGTGCGGCGAGACCCATTTATTTGGACGCGTCGTTCGCGCGAATTTAATTAATTAAACGATTCAAAGATTTTTCAGTCTAATATACGAGAAATTTCCATACGATTTTTTTCTCGCGAGCCCTCCGGTAAATCTTTTGCTGATCGGCGTCATATTACGCGGGAAATTTCACGCGTGATTTACAAATGCTCCACGTATTCCGGCCTTAATTGAATCCTCGATTGAATCATATAAATCAGTCGGTGTGCGCGCGTGTCTTTGCTTTCAGCGTTCTCGCATTTTTTTTTTTTTTTTTTTTTTTTTTTTTTTTTTGTTTTAGCTCGAATCGCAATCCGAGCAATTCTCCACTGAATCTATTTATTTCGTTTGGATTTGACTTAGATCTACGTTCGTGCGCGTGGTGCTCCTGTGCGTATAAAATACTTACAACCCGTATATAATAAGCGTAACTGAAACGGAAGCGCGCCATTCTCGGCCGAGCTCGCAAGATTGTTAAACGCGTCAAAGAAATAGTTCTTAAGCTTAATTAATAATTCTGAGAATTTTCAGAAAATTCTCGCCCGTCCTCCCGTCGCCCGTCCCCCCAAAGCCGTATGCAGGTATCCCGGATATCTTACGTTTACGGGATTTGCATTAACGCGATAAGCGGTGATTCTTGAGGGCGAGGTATTCCTCACGGCAAGGGGGGAGGGGGGGGTGAAGATAGAAAATAATAGACTTATGGCGAAAGAAGCGTTACAATTTGTCTAGCGTGAGAAATTCGTTCTTTTTCAGATTCTGTTAGACTTACTTGACTGACATATGGTATTATTGACGAGCTTCAACGAATGAAAACTGACGGGAAGAGGGAGTGAGCCGGTACGTGCACCATCTTTTTTGGAAATTCGAATATCTTTCATTCGATACTTTTAAAATCGATCCTTCTCTTGGGCGCTTAAAATTCAGTGCTAAAAATGCTTTATTTCAAATATATACATTCTAAACTTGAATGATACGCACACCTACTCAGAATCCCGTTTATATGCACGCTAATTGCGTTTCATCGGCGTATTCATTAATATATCGTAGCGGGTCGCAGGTCGAATTCTCCCTCCGATGCCCTAAAACAGGCATCGCCCCTCCTCCCACTCCCTGTTCGACAAATCGAGGAAGAACCGAACGAGGGTGGTGACCGTATGAAAAAGCGAGAGAGAGAGAGAAGGAGGGAGAAACGCCCATTTCACGGTCGCGCCAATCTACCTCCCGGCGAATCGACGCGAATCCGTATATTCGCGACTGACGGCCGAACGAAAAGAGTCGAATCATTTGTGCCTGTCTTTTCGGTCCGCCGTGCGTCCCTTCAATGCATATATAATAATTAAACGCTCGCGTATACCTAAATGTTATACGCTCGCACCTCGACTGTCTGTAAGCGCGCGTCTGTCTCCCCCCCCCTCTCTCTCTCTATCTATCTCGCCTATAGAACGCGAGCAATCCTCGCCCGATCTGCGCGCGGATTTGGGGGATTAATTATTATTGCGCTCGACGTTTTTTCCGTGGGTGCTCGGCCGGGCCTGTCTTGGGACCCGGGAGGCCGTGCGGCTTGATTTATTACAGCCGGGACGGCCGGACGGACTACGACGCGCGATCGTTCTCTTGCCCCAGGGCCGGCGGAACAGAAAGGAAAAAGATAAGGAAAGTAAAGGGTCGCTATAATTAGATTAATCGCTTAGCGAGCGTGGGTACAGGATCGCGCGCAAAGCGCCGCCCTTAAAAAATCATTTATAATTGTTTCTTAACGTCTTAAGTGGAGAGCGGAGGGCGGGCGAGTGGGAGTGCGTAAATGTCAACTGCACAGATTTGCATTTTCCTTTCCCTTGGTTTTTTGTTTTTAAGGAACTGTCGATGATATTGACAATATTTTTCTGTTGTTATGCTTTTAAAGCTTGTTAAATATAATATTCATCTATATATATATATATGACGAGAATGCATACATATGTACTAAAATTTCGTCAAACCCACTGTTTCCTCGTACATAATGAAATCTTTCCTTTATTCATTTTATATGGCCGCGCATATATAGTCATGATCATGTTCCAAGACAATATATAGGGGGAAAATCATGAAAGGCTTCAAATATAGCTTATGGATTTCTTAACTATATATATATATATATATATATATATATATATATATATATATATATATATATATGCAAGCTGCTGATTAAACAAGGACGTCGCTGGACGGAAAAAGAATCTTTGATCCGCCTAATTTTAAAATTTGCTGAAAGTGTCACGAGCTTGTATCATAAAAGGGAAATAAATGCACCAGTGCTAGCATGTGAAATTCTGCGTAATATAAATAATTAAGTTTAAGCTTCGGTTCAACTGGGACATACGCACATACAAACGCATACACACGCGCGCGCACGAGATGTGGCAATATACATTTAATGCAAAAAAACGCACGTTGATTAATAAAACAAGAAGAAGAGAATTAAAAAGTGTATCTTTCTTTTAATTTAAAATTCCATGAAAAAGAACGAATGTAATTGTAAAACAATGTAAGCGTCGACTAGAACCCTGTTTTTTTTTTTTTTTTTTTACATCGTTCCATCAGTTCTAGACCGCGGATCTTCCCGTGCGTCAGGATAGCCGGACCAACGTAACATCGGTTCCTAACTTTACAATTTACGAGTCGACCAACGTTACTCTTACAGTAGTTTCGAAAATCTTACTGGTAATGTATGAATACGATCAACTTAGACCGAAACTGACAGATCCCGGGAAATCAGCATTCGAGGAAATTTTGACCAAAGAAATGCATTATGCACTGACTACTGCTTTCGCTGATTTCATAACTTAGAATATATATATACACGTAGAATAGATAGATCAGGTAAGAAAGACGCGGAATCCGTTTTTAGCGCGAGAGAGCTTCAATCGAGCGCTTTTATATACGATTTGGTTTATATATATATATATATATATATATATATATATATATATATAAACAGCTTCCGCGATGTGTACCCTCGATGAATCCAAACTGCGCTTGCATTTTATTTATACGCATCGAAGACGGAGGCGAGGAAGAAACAGTAAATATTTAGCCTGGGCGATGGAGTAATAAAACGATTTAGTTGAAATAAAAACAAAAATCAATGAAAATAACAAACGAACAAACAAACAACGTTTCTTTAATTTAAATAAACCTTTAATAGCTTTTTTTTTCTTCAAACGCTCGTGGGCGAAGAGAATAATTTTCTTTCCCCTTCCTTTTTTATTTCAACTAAAGTCGTTTCATTACCGATCTCCTTGACTGTACTTGGAATTTACCTTTCTTTTTTTTTTTTTTTTTGCTCAGTGTATCTATACGGAGTTTTTCATTAAAAAAAAAAAACACATAGAGCCTGAAACGAGCCGCCGGTGAACTTCGCAGCCGCGATAGGCATAGATCACACCGACGAGCGTATAAAAGTATATACACATTATGTACGAGTAGGCGCCTCGAACTCCTATACATGTAGGACAGAACTGCGATGAATAGCCGCGAGTCTTACTAGAAAATTTGCTGACCCCGCGCCTCTCTCATTTCCTTTATATATATATATATATATATATATATATATAATAACTTTGTACTTCGCCGCATCCGGTTGCATCTCTCTTTCTTCGACGCGATAGGTGCATATAGATATATATATATACGCGAGCTCGCGCATCGACTTCTCATAAAGCTCGTCCGCACGAAGACGACGGGTCGCGCCACACCGTCCTTGCGCCCGATCTATATATATGCGATATATATATATATATATATATATATATATATATATGCGAATAAGTTCGAGTACGGCAATAAGGCTGTCATTCTTGGGCAGGAGCTACGCCTTTGCTCTCTGCTCCTCTGGAGCCGATGCCGCCGTTACGCCCGAGTCTATCTGGTTTCCGCATGCTTGTTTCTATAAACATTACAATTTCACGCATTGTCTCGTCCCGTCGATCTAATATATATATATATATATATATATATATATATATATATATATATATATATATAGTGAATGATTATACTGTGCAGTTATTATCTCGCGCTCTCCCTTTTATTCCCAGGTATATATATAGACATCAATCGAGATCTCAATGTCTATGGCGAGCGATAAGCGCGCAAAAAATCGCAGACAGACGGGGAGGTAAGATTCGCCAATGGCGGAGTTTGCGCGAAATTCACGAGGACGGCGATAATGATAGAAATAGTAATAATTAACAATTACGTTTTTTTTTTAGCGATTCACATGATTTAACGATCGCTGGCGATGGATCAAAGTCATGCACGTTGATTCGATCGCACATCGCACGTTAGAACAGGAGGAAAGAAATGAGAGAAAAATTGCAAAACACTTCGATATGTTAAATATATCATTCATATTTGTTTATAATTCCGATATATTTATATATTTCTCTCTAAAATTATCGTCGTCGTTATTATAATTATTCTCCGAATGCTTATGTAGTTTGGCATATTTACATTCTCCATGTATTTGATTCATATACAAACGTTCATCTGAATCTCAATTTTATTCGGATTTTCCCAACATGTAAAATACTAGAAAATCTGGAAAAAAATTTTTTTTTACGATTATAGCTGATCCTAAAAATCCGGAAATATTCGAATTTAATGTAATTTCGATAACGAAGACACTAAAACACTTAACTTCCATCGTCAACGTGTAAATTTACATATATTAAATCCTCGAGCACGATACACATACCAGCTATGCGCGTCGGAAAGAAATGTAATTATTCGAGAGAGAAAGAGAGAGGGAGGCTTCACATGTATAAAATTAGCACTAAAGTTATTTTTAGCCGTCGTACATTGGCAGATTATCGAATAATCATTGTCGGCCGGGAGGGAGGGTGGATAACGATAATTAAACTGGGTTAGATCAATATAAATAGTTTCGCGATCGTCGTCATTATTCGCAATCGCGAAGTGAGTCTCTCTCTCTCTCTCTCTCTCTCTCTCTCTCTCTCTCTCTCTTCGTTTTGCGGCGCGTTCGAAGCTCCCATACAATAACTATAATAATTTAATCAACGACAATGAAATCGTATACGGATTATTTGCTTTTTTTACTTCGACGATCGGGCGCTGATGCTCCGCGACGCACGATCTCTCTCTCTCTCTCTCTCTCTCTCTCTCTCTCTCTCTCTCTCTGTTTCTCTTTCTCTTGCTCTCGTAAAAACGCAGATATCAGTTAGAAATAACTGCGGCACTCGCGTCGTATTATTAGATATATATACTTTCCGCCGTATTACCGACGCTTCGCTAAGCACAGGAGAGGGGTGAAGATGCTTTCGTAGGAATATGTGCGTGTGTGTGTGTGTGTGTGTGTGTGTGTATGTATATATAAAGACGCGGAAATGAAACTGCGATCGAGGGATGAAATTCACGACGTCTCGGCTGATGTGCATAAGTTTTCCCTTTCATATCGGGGAGGATCGCTGGGCGGTAGCGCGCGGAAGAGGGACGAGGGTGCTGAACTCTATCCAGGATAACAAGAGTTCAAGACACAATTCCCGCCCGACCGCGCGCAGCGCGTCCGCGCGTTTATATTTACGTCCTCGATATTGCGGGCTCGCTCGGCGCGCGCGGTCCGCATTTATCCGCGATTCGATTCCAGTCGGACTCGCGATGCACGTGAGCCCCCCGCGTAAAATTATTGGGTTGACGCGCGCGCGCGCGCGCTCTCTCGCTACCTTGCGCCGGTATCGGGACGAGCAGTATGTAGCGGCACGAAATATAGAAATTCCGCGCGAACGATTTCAAAATAATATATACATATATGCCTAACGCTCCAACTCGGAACTAGGGTCCATTACTTTTTGGATGTTAACATATACATGTACAAAGATACATATAGATATATATAGATATGGCTATTTCGTTTGCCTTGCACACGTGCTGACTGAATTAACAAAGCAACCCCGATACATATATCTAGAGGGAGGTATAATGACACAATAATGCTTCTAATTTTCATTTGATGCATATGCATATATATATATATATATATATATATATATATATATATATATATTGACAATTGCGCCGCGGTCCGGCGAGACGTCCACCCCGTCCTCCTTCTCCCCCCGCGGCTTGATAAAAAAGTATATCCATAAAGCAATTGCAGGGGGAACAAATGCGCGCCCGAGCAATATAGCTATAACGGATGAACGGAAATGTCGGAGAATCGATTTGCTTTTCTATCGCATTACACGCATGTGTGTGTGTGTGTCGTGTTCGAACGCGAGGCGCGTCTGCGAAGGAATCGCCTCTGTTTCGTTCCTTGTTCCCCTTTACTCACTAACCCTCCCGGGCGCCGTGGCGATACGGACGTATTACCCGCTATGCACGCGGTGCGGGAACAGGTCTCGCGGCCGTAAAACGACGCGAATGTACCTTCCGCATTACGGGTGCGAACTGCGCGCACCCTTCTCCTCCCCCCCCCCTCTGCCGACGGAGCGCCGCGTCCGTCGCGGATAATAAAATGCGTACGAATACATACGTATGCAACGATTCAGCTTATATATTATATTATATATATATATATATATATATATATATATATATATATACATATATATATATATACATATATACACGCGCCAGTCTCCGTGGATGCTGGCTCTCAGCGATAAAAAAACATCTCAGCGCCGACCTGCTTCCTCTTTCTATATATATATATATATATATATATATATATATATATATATATATATATAATGTTAAAATCTAATTAACAAGTAACGGCAGGGGCATTGGACAGAGATGCGCTGTGTGCTGCTGCCGCTCGGTGGTTGGGTCACCTCGGAGAAATGAAGTGGGAAAAACTCCGGCATCCCCCCCCCCCGATGAGGGGCAATCGGATGAAAAAAATGTACGTGTATTTAACTGTACTGCGTTATAAAATTTATTAAAAAACAACTTTATTAATTTGCGTTACGTTCGTAATGAAATTTGTGCGCGCGTTTAACAACTTTTCGCACACCTCTCTGACCGTATGGAAAATATTATATTCCATGCATAATTCGTAATTATGAGATCCATAATTCAACAATAACCTAAAATCCTTACGATTCCAGGCATATATTTATGTAAACAAATTCATGTGCGAAAATCACATAAATTACGTTAAATATATATTTACCGAATTTTGATTACGTTTATGAAATTAAAATCAAATTATAATAAATTTCGCATTATTTTTACGTTCATTATTATTATTTTTACGTTCATCAGGTGTAATTCAGTAGCGATTTGATTTATTTAGATGAGCTTAGGTATATCGTACATTTTAATAAATCAACAAAAAAAAATCGAATTGTTTAACGACGCTATATCTTGAATGAGGTTAATTATATATCTGAGAAAAGTTACAAGACCCGATCGTATGATTCTCTCCTTGTAAATTCGGAAAAAGACAAAAAAAAAAACTAGGTATAATGAGGTACAATGGAGAATCCTAGAGCGAGCGTGGGGCTTCGGCTTTGTAAACTTTGTCGCAAGACTAGTCGCTGCTGGGTTTTCGGTCGAGTTTCCAATTCGTTACAGGCTTACGGCTTGCGCTGGATCATATCTACTACATATTCTATTCACGAAGTATTGCTAATGCTGGTCGTTGCTCCTTTTTCTTCTTCCTTATTATTATTATTATTATTTTTTTGTTTTTTTTGCAAATATCAACGAATTGAACTTTATCCAATTTGCCACGTGGCGATAGAAATTATGAAAATAATACAACTTTAGCATCATATCTCGGCTGACTGCGGCCGTGTCAATCATCCGTCAACATATTATCGTTTGCAAATAAATTATATATATATATATATATATATATATATATATATATATATATATATACGTGAAAGGCCAGAGTTCTTATTATTAATATATTATAATTGATTTTTATTAATTTTAGTCTTTGTTTTCTTAAAAATTGATTTAAACATTATCATGGATAATTTTATATAGTTGACATTTCCGTTGTTATACTACGCATTAAATTATCAATAGGCACATAGAGATAGAACTTTTTAATACTGACTTTTTAATTTAAAACTATTTAATTTTTTGAAAATTCTAATAATATTTTATAAACTCCCCGTGGACTATAAATTTGTACCGGTTAATATATATATTGATTAACTTGCTTTCCTATATATACAAATGGAATTTGAACTGATCACCACGTTGCGTCGTCACTGGACCGATGCGCCAATATCGCGAACGCGAGGAGAGGAAAATGCACACACACTCACACACACAGAGAGAGAGAGAGAGAGAGAGAGAGAGAGAGAGAGAGAGAGAAATTCGCGTCGCGACGTCGTTATTGATATCGACTCTTATAAAGTTCAATTCTATGGCCTTGCGCTCGGTATTATATACGATATGCGCGTGTCTATATTATATGGGTGAGAAGTTATAAAATCGCAGGGAGGACGTTCGCGTCTTGTTTAAACCATATATATATATATATATATATATATATATATATATATATATATATATATATATATATATATTGTAAGCTTCGGTCAAAAGCGCCACTTCCCACCATCCACATCTTCCAGGCGCGGTAGACGACCGATATAATAATAATAATAATAATGCGTAGGTATCCGATTAAGTCCCGGCAGGAGATGTTGCGAGGGCGATGCCGCGCCGAACTTATTATAATAATATAATTTCGCGGGAGGGAAGCCATCTGTAACGCTCCCGTTCTCGAATTCAGGCAGCAAGACGCGTGCCATTAGATATGATGTCGCAACCGTCGCTTTTCTACGTATACATTATATATATATATATATATATATATATATATATATATATATATATATATATACACATATTCGCGCGATATATTTCGAGAATGGTTGTGAGCAATTATTCAAAGGAGGCGCACTGCCGTTTCGAATCAAAAGTAAAAGTATATATTTAATATTTATGAACATTTCCATAGAATGGTAAATCGTCGAAATGAGCTTCTAAACATGATAAATGTATCAGATAAATAAACGTTCTGTAAAATAAAAAAAAAAAAAAAAAAAAAAAAAAACAGAAAGCCACTCGCAATGTTGAAATATTAAATAACCGTGGATCTTAGTTTGAACAACACGCGTTTTTTCAACGGCGCGGCTCGTTCGTCGCTTGCGTTCAAAATTTATCGCTCGCTCGCGGCCTTAACGCACCTTCGGCCCCGTACGCGCGCGACGATATTTTTCAAGAATTACAAGCCCGAAGGATTTACGAAAATGTTTTATCAACCGGGGCGAGGCGTGTCGGATTTCGTGCGCTTCGCAACGGACAAGCGTGTACGCGGGACAAATATATTGTTTTTCCGACGATTCGTTTAAAGTAACGGATTCGCCGGCGCACGGGAGTCTTCAAAGAAACTAATTAGCGTGACAAAGCCATCCTTTGCCTTAGGGTAAAATTATGCGTCTGTATGTGCGTGCCTGTGCGCGTGTCTGTGTGTATATGCTCTATTATTTCCCTTTGAATTTGTTATGCGTAAACTGTAAAATCGGATAACATCAGACAAACATCATAATGATAAACTAAAGAAGAAAAAAAAAAATATATATATATATACATTAAAATATCCATTCTTTAGCAACAGTTTTTTTAATCCCAATGAATATTAAATTATCATTCGTATAATTTACAATTTAATATTTAAATTCGTTTAAAATTACGATTTCAGGTGTACATTTAACCAGTACTATACGAAATTATACGGTGATATACTACGCGGCTGAAACGATGGACGAAGCGCCATTATCTAATGCCCGTTAAAAAAAAGAAGACAAAAAGTACATATAGATTTCTCAACTGAAAATCTACACATTGATTGTTATTATACGCAAACCGAAAATCGACAGTCCCCCCTTCATATATTCACGAAGGCGTGCTAGTTCGTTGTTTGTAATTTATTTTTTTCTAGGTTCAGCAAAAAAAAACAGCGGGGGTGAGAGGGTTGGTGCACAAATATATATATATATATATATATATATATATATATATATATATATGCATACATATAGTCTTTGGGAATGCTCGCGTTGCCCAGGATATTTATTCTGCACGTTCGATAAATCAATCACGCGCGAAATTCAAACAAACTCTCGTATTTGCTCGACCGCCCCTCCCCCCACTACCAAACCCCTTCGCGATACGGTGAAATATAACTATATAACGGTATAATACCTTTATTTGCTAATATAACGACGGGGTCCATGTGGCAGCTATCCGCCGCGATCTATATATTTTTTTATATAAAGTTCCTAGGATTTGTTATATCTAAATCATTGCACGATATATTTATTGAAGAAATAATAAATATCGATTAAAATAGTTACTTTAAGGTTACAAATAATTTCTAAATTTCTTTGTTACAATTATGATTTTTTAAAATCAAGATCAAAATTATTTGTCAAATCCACAATAATCTTATAATAATCTACAATAATAATCTAAAATTATGTATCGACAATACTAGTTTTGAAAAACAAATAAACATCTTTATACGTAGAGATAAATATTGTGCACAACAATTTTTGCTCATTCTGACGAATAATTAGAAAAATTTCACGCGTGCACGAATACGTGTTTTTAATAAAGATTTAATCAACTGAATTTTGGAAAAAATACTTTACTACATATATTTAATAAGTTTTGTTTTGTTTTTGGGTTAATCGCCTAAAATTATATCGTAGAAAAGTACGCTAAGTGCTTACAACATATATTACACACACGCGCGCGCGCGCACAGACACAAATGCGACGACGCCTTAGAAGAATTTCAGAGCGGAGCCAGGTCATAAATCGAGGATCGATAAATTTTCTCCATAAACGCATTCTTTTTACCGTTTCAATAACTCAGATATCCCGTGTATTTCGTTATGAATCTCGCTCGTTCAAGCCCGCGCCGACGCGCTATCGAAAAAAATCTATAGGCGAAACGCCCGATATCCTCGTCGCTCTTATTTCTTTCATCCACTCCCTCACACCCCCCCTCCCGCCACTCTTCATCTTCTTATTGATAGAGTATGCCGATTATTAGGTGTAAAAAGTTAAGGCGAATCAAGAAAATCGGTAAATTACGTTCGTCGGTATTGGGAGTTTCTAAGGCGATCGGATGGAAGGAGAAAAATGTCTTATCAAAAATTGCTTACATCGACCGGCAACCAGGAGGGGCGAACTTGCGACTTTTTTTTCGATGCTAATAAAAGAGTATAAACGTGATAGGACTACATCGAATACAGTTTAGCAATTTTTTTTTTTTTTTTTTAATGTAAGAACAAAATAACAATTATGGAACGACGTAGGTTTATGGAATGAGACAAAATTATTGACTAATGACCCGATTACGAGGATATAGTAATTAATTTTTCCATAGAAAATTTTAATTCATTATTCACACTTGTAGTTCTATACTATTTACATTTATTCTTTTGTCTTTTTTTTTTATAAACCGTATACTATTATAGTTATCTTTAACATTACTCTCTGATGCGATATACTGCGTAATCAGTAACGATAGTAGTAACACATTATATCAGAAATCAGATTTGACTCTTTATATTATCTGTTAGTATAGAACAAACGGTATAATTTATTTGAGAAAACATTTTTCTCGCCTTAGCCATTATATTCAATGCTCCGTTATATAATCGATAACTTTTCGATTTAATTGTTACGAAGAAAAATTTTCTCGATTGAAAATGAAAAGTCACCGCTGATCGCGTCAATATATACATATATATGGTTGCTGATGAATCGCTAGGAGGAACTCGAGAAACTGTATTATTATCCTCTTTTCAAGATCCAAGGTGTACGCAATCGAGCTCGATCTATTTATCTTATCGCTTCGACTTAAGAGCGACTGGCATGGAAATACGCCAATATGATACATATACATGCATATACACATATAGGTACATATATATATATATATATATATATATATATATATATATATAGTTCTACAAAGACACTATATAGTTCAACTCAGAATTGTGGATTCAGGTTCCATGACATAGTTTCAAATGCATTATGCGCTCAAAGCCTATTTCAACAACGGACAAGGATGCGGATGATAATGATATATATATATATATATATATATATATATATATATATATATATATATAATCGAATCTTATATGTATCTATATCTTCTAAAACTTCGGAACTGTCCCTGTCGCGAGAGTGATGCTCTTTATATAATCTCGAACGAAAGCGACATAGATAACGATATATATATATATATATATATATATATATATATATATATATATTGTCTATTCTATTAATAGACCATTTTCTTGCTATATTTGCCGATTCGCCGATTGCGAATTGATTTAACGCGCGCATACGTTCGCAGCCGCGCCAGCGTTACGGCGTGGCGCTTTCGAAAAATAAAACACGACAATTTTCGTATTTCGCCGCCGAAGAAAAAATTAAAAAACAAATAAATTAAATAAATTAATTAAAACTAAAAAGGAAAAAAGATAACGAGTTAATTCGGACTAATCGAGAGGGAAGATCTTTCCTACGTGTACGAATCAAAGCTGATATATACGCGTGCCTTCCCCTCCCATCATTTTTTTTCTAAGAGGCTTTCACAGAAAAGCCCAGCGCAGAAACGTTCGATAACAAGGTATGAAAAGTAGAAATCCCGTGTTTCTTGTTAAAAAAAAAAAAAAATAGCGGGTATAGGAAAGGATAACCGAAGTAATCTTCTCTCTTTTTTTCCCAGTATGACGAAGGTTTATAAAACAGTCGTTAAAAGAACTTAATCCAGCGAGTGCGCCAAATAACGAGAAGCCGTTTATTATACTTTTATATATTTATATCTACATGACGAAAATGTTCATGTAATTGGATAGGTATATATATATATATATATATATATATATATATATATATATATATAACGGTTTGCAAATTCAAAAAAAAAGAAACATATCAAGGGGCGAGGGGAATAACGAGATGGCAATGAAATAAGAAACAAAGGACCCCGGTTAACTCTATATATAAAAGCAATTCCTGCGCGCCGTTTTGGCGCGCAACTGTTTACGTATAGGTAACAAACGATATCTTCTCGAGCGGCTAGAATGCCTTTTAAAGGCATTATTTTCCCCGGGATTTAATGAGGCTCGACATAGAGAGAGAGAGGGGGGGGGAGAGCGAAAGAGAGAATTTCTGTTTGCGCGTGCGGCACAAAGGTGGAAATTCGCGCGCTACTGTCTGTATTTATGTGCGAGCGCGTTTCATTTTGCATTGCCCCCTCCTCATCCCACTTACCGACCAACCGGTAAAAATTTGAGATTTCTCTATGGTCTCGGCGTTCGAATAAATATCTATATAGCAATGGTTATCTTTGCTTTCAATTTTTCTGTTTCTTCTTTGATCGTTATGTTTCCCTGATTTCCGCGACGAAAATTCCAAATTTAAGAAAAATCCTTTGATCAAAATGATGAAATCCCAAAAATACGTAGCAAGCCTTAATAAAATTATTCTTACACGCGAGCTCGGTGATAAATTCGTTTGAGCATGGAATATATTAATAATAATAGACAACGCGATATTTTATCTGCGAGAGAAATATTTCGATCTTAAATCGATTCGAATTTACCGTATAAATTCGTGAGAGGAGTGAGGAGGGGGGGAGTGAAGTTCGTACAAAGTCAAAGAATCATCCTCGGCAATATTTCGCGAGCTGCATATCCTTTTTATTTCGAGTGTCAGATGAACTTTGATAGAATGCAATTTTATTCAACTTTTCTTTGGATGTTGCGCATTTCACTTCGAGATTTTGGTTATAAAGGACTTTGATAATTTTGATTTTTATTTTCGCACAGTCACCTCGCGGCTAAAATATCGGTTCCTTTCAGAATTTTGATTTGTTATCAATGCTCTATTAAAATTATATATATATATATATATATATATATATATATATATATATATATATATAATGGAAAAAGAAATTGGAAGTAGCAGTGTCATCGGGAGATTTTCTTCAAAAAGCCGAAACCTCTCAACTGTTAACCCGAAAAAACCCATACGGATCTTTTCAGGGAAGAAATTTTCGTCTGTAGCTAAAGAGAGCTTCGTGACCTTATGAAAGGTGTACAAAAAAAAGGAAATGAAAATTTGGCTTTGATTTTTAACTTGATCGTACACATGATATCCTAATGTCAATTCAAAAAGGAAAAAAATATGTTGATATCTTCGTCCTTATTAAATTGATCTATATATATATATATATATATATATATATATATATATATATATATAGCTTTATGGCTAAACGAACACATATTTAAGTAAAACAAGCGCGTACCTTAATTGCTGACCTCTCCCACATGTTTCGGTTTATTGTTTTTGTTTGTTTTTTTTTTCAAAATTCTCGGTAAATAACCAGTCGGTGTTCAATTCGCATCGCACTGCCTGCTCAATAATGCGCCGTCGATCGATTCATCGGCAAATATTTGGATCCTGGCATATGTACAGGTAGAGATAACGGATCCGCATCTGCGCAAAATTTCGAGAGATTTCACTCAAACATAATAAGCAATTCAGCAGGCCTGATTGATGATTATGCGTTTGAAGAAAGAAAGAAACAAATAACAACAATAATAATAAATCAATAAATGAATAAAAATAAGGCAGATCGCTATTTGCGCGAGTCTCATCGTCTCCACGCGTGGATTAATAAAATTCATATATACATATACACAAATAAGTTATAACGAAAGGATTAAAAAAAAAAAAAGAAGAAGCAGAAGAATAAGCAGAAAAAGTCAAGTGGCGCCCAGATAGGCGAGTTGATAATTTGTTTGTACAGCATTATAATGCATTGCGATCGTGCTGATTTTTATAGAGATCATCACTGGACATAACAATATAGTGATTTTTGTTTTTTTTTTTTTAATTATACACATAAAAGAGGAAGAGAGAGAGAGAGAGAGAGAGAGAGAGAGAGAGAGAGAGAGAGAGAGATATCCAATTGATTTAGACGGGAAATAATAGAAAATTATTTTCAAGACGCGGTTTAAAGTTCGCTAACATATCTGCCAGTTAATTAGTAAAAATTAAAATCAATTGCTTTCTTTTTTAAAAGTTACAGTTCAATAAGATATCTGGTGAGCTTTCGGTAAATATATTCACTTATGATATAAGAGCGATACAAATTAAAAACTCCTAATATTCACATTCCCATTGATCTGATGAAAAAGATTTATTAGCAAAAATACATGTAATAAACAAATATAAGGTTAATGAATGTGATTGTGAAAAATAACGTTTGAATTTTCCATTAATTCAATGAATCAGCGCGATTGGTCGAATTGGAATCGGGGGGTAGTTGAGACTTTTCATTAAACTTTCAATTTAATATTTCAATATCATCACACAGTCCTATTGTTATGTATATAGTTTTCACTTATTTCACCGTCTATAATATAAATTGAAGAGAAAAATCCATATAGATTACGTGTACACGTCAACGAGAAGAAAGAGGAAAGGTGGGAAGAAGCTATTCAGAATTTTTTTTGTCTTTTTTGTTATTCCCGACAGCTGCACGAGGCGTATAGAATTATGTACCTTTTATGACTTCTGTTTTTATTTTTTTTTTTTTGTTCAAATCCATCGATGAAAAAAAATTTCGTCGCCAAAAGTGCCACTTATCCAAATAAGATATATCGAGATACACCGCGCGGATTCGAATGTACGCAATATTTTCATCGATACCGAGCTTTTCATTGAAAAAAATTTTTTTTATTTTTATTTTTTGAAAGTCTAGCCACTATATACGCGGATGAACAGAAGGCGAAACTGTATAATTTTAACGAACGGAAAATTGGAAAATCTCGCTCGAATCCCTCCCTCGGTCTGATATTGCCGCGTATGAATATAATATATATATATATATATATATATATATATATATATATATATATATATATAACTTTATTGGTTCATTTGTCGCGGTGCATACGGCAACTTTCACTATTTAATATTAAAGCTTTACAGAGGCAGCGATGCCAATCGAAATTGCGGCACGAGCAAACTATGGAAATATATATATATATATATATATATATATAATTATAGACGAATCGTGGAGCCGAAACAGCAATCGACTTGTTTTCTCAATTTCGCGCACTTTCTAGATACAATTTGTTTACTTGCTAATCAATAGTAAAACGTGCGCATAATAATATATACTTCTTCACTTCGTATCAAACGAACGTTATAATATGCAACTGCGGTCCGAATCTGTTACTTAAGGCACACAATATATATATATATATAGAGAGAGAGAGAGAGAGAGGAGAGTGGGGGGGTGACGGGAGCGAGAAAGGAAGAAAGACACAATTGCCCCTCGCACAGAAGCCGGTCGCGGGAAGACTTGCAAGCTCTCACTTCCTCACCTCCCTCCTCTTGGGCCGAGAGTTCGAAAGACACGTGTGTGACTATATATATATCTGCAGAAACCATGAGCGCTGGTCCCACCAGAGAAACAATTATTAGATCGAAGAAGCTTATGAAGCGGCTAATACACTCACATATATTTATGATAAGACACATGCACATACACATACACAAAAAGAGAGAGAGAGAGAGAGAGAGAGAGAGAGAGAGACACGTATTACACAGAGCTGGCCCGAAAGCTCGACTTACCGGTCGTAAGTGACGTTCGCTCCTCGCTACGAGTCCGCCCTCCGTGACAGTGGCCGCCGGCTCATCGAGTGACCCCGGTCTCGAGCGACCCCGTCCCTTCCGGCGCGCGACGACTGCTATCGTACCCGCGGCCCACCGAGTCTACTTTCTGTCCGTCCGCCGAAATGAAGGCGACGCCTCTGGCGAACGCAGAAGACGGCGGGGGGACGAGGAGGAGGAGGAGGAGGAGGAGAATGATCGGCTGTCTCCGATGCCTCTGCCGCCTCTACTGCTTTGCTGCTGGCGCTACCGCCGCCGCCGTCGCCTCCGCTGCCCCCGCGACTTCTGCTGCTGCTGCTGCTGCTGCTGCTGCTGCTGCTACTCGTCGAAGCTCGGTCGTAGAGTTTTTTTTTTTTTTTTGTTTGGTCGCTCTTTTGCCGAACGCTGATCGCGGGGTGCCGCGGTGGGGGTAGAGAGAGAGAGAGAGATATATATATATATAGAGTAGGGAGGACCGACACTGGGAGAGCGATAAGGACGTAACTGGAGTAGATCGGAGCGCGGGTGGGGCCGGCCGAGACTCCCGAGAGCGAGTCTTGACGAGAGCGTGAAGAAGGATGGTGGTAATTAACGAGAGATATGAAGGGAGAGAATAACGCGCGTGCCCCGCGCGCCCCGCGTGGGTCGCTGCCGCGCGAGAGTCGCCTGCGCGTAAACAACGGGCCGCCGATGAGGTCCGATCCGGTTGATCCCCGAGTCGTGTCGGCGCGCGGCTCGGCCGTTGTGTGACGTTCGGCGGCGAGCACGCGCGAGCTTTTATAGCCGGCTAACGTGCGCGCGCCCGCGGCCGCGGCCGCGCGCCGCCTCCCTCGTCGTCGTCGTCTCGCGCGCCGCGCGGCCCGGCGCTCGACGGGCTCCTCCTGCTGCGCCTCCTGCTCTGCCGCGGGGGGGGGGGGGCGAGTCGGCTGTAACTACTGCCCACAACCACCACCACCCCCCCCGTTGTCCTTTCTCCTTCTTTCACCGCGTCTTTTCCCTTTTCTCGTCTCGTTGGCCGAGGGTACCGTTTGGGGTCGGAGCGGTGCTGAGGTACGGAAGGGATTTCAGTGCGAGGGGGGGGGATGAATATCGACAAAATTTTATAATCGAAAATTCGAATCCTTACTCCACCCCCCCCCCCTTGAAATTGGAAAATTGGTTGAGAGCCCCGTGATAAAGTTACCAAGCGCGACTGAAATTTTTGCTAGGAAATTCTGCAGAGCTTTCTCGGCTTTACCTCCGTACACGCCGACGTCGCGCCCTCGAACAGTTGCGCATGTACGTGCGGCTTTCCATGAGAAAAAAAATATCGTTAGAATAGGCTACTGAAAATGATGTAATTATAATGTAATAAGTCTATCTTTTGAATCACATTTTGCAAAATTCCAAACCACCTGTGGCTCGGTACGTCGGCAATATAAGATGGCGCATATAGTAACTTGAATAATTTTCATTTCACGGAAGTAAAATTTTTAAGTAATTTAAATGTACCATAGACGATCTTTATCGCCTGTTTTTTTTTTTTTTTTTGTTTCTTTTTAATCAGTCGCTAATATTAAACAATTTTTTCTTTAAATGAACAATTTTCTTGAACGGAACAAGTTCGTTTAAATTCTTAACAATAGTTTCTTAAGAAATGAATATAAATCTTTATTGGATTTCACTAACTTTTTTTTTAATTATTGAAGAAGGAGTTTTGTACGGCTATAGAAAGATCCATAACGGTGCTTTTGTCGAAATCGAATCGATAATTTGTGATATATAATCAAGAATTTTTTAACTTTTTATACTTTTATATATATTTTATTTATATTTGATATAATAACTGCACAGGCGTGCATGTGCAAAGAAAATCAAGAAAACGATTCCGAGATTTTAAGAAACTGCTCAATCAGTCGAAATTCCGGCATGAAATACTTTCGTTAAAATTATCAATAATTATTAGAAGACCTACATTTAATGACATCAATTATTGTAATTATTATTATGTGTAAATTTAACTTTCTAACTCTTTAACTATGCGTTAAATCTCTAATTCTTAAACAGTCATTAAACGATCGAATTTCTTTAAATTCAACATTGCCATTAAAAATATTGTCGCCTCCTTAAGTCAATATCCGTATATTCGACAGCACTCATTAATATTTTTTGTTTTCAATTTTATCCCCGTTTTATCAATATAGCGTTCGATCGACCAAAATAACTCGATCGAAAGCTATAAATAAAAGTTGTACAGCCTGATTTCGCTACAAGTGTATGCTAATCTTAATAACTGACTTTCATTGTCTGTTTAATAATGAAGGTTCATTTATACTCTGTTCTTTAAATTGCCGAGCTTCCCGTGTATTATTACTGTACGTAGCAAAATACTTTTTCGCCCCCTCCCCGCCAGCGCCACCTCGCTCCCTTCCTCCCACCGATCGGCATATCGTTGCGTCTTTATCTCCATATACAGTAATGGATGAAAAAAAAAGAAAGTATTCTATACAGAAGAATTATCTGGTTCTCGTTTGTTTTAATGAAATTCATTCGAACGCTATTTAAAGAAATCAATTTTCCGCACGAATGAACCAGCCGAGAATTATATGCGTACGTTAAAAACATGTATATCCATCGTATGCCTTCAATATTTGATATTTTTGACAAAAAAAAAAGAAGAGAAGAAGAAGAAGAAGAAGAGGGAAAATGATTCGTCCCGGCATTATCAAAGAATAAAAATAAAAGTAATAACGAAAATTTGAGCATCCTTTGTTTTATTTCTCGCTAATGACTTCATATAGGTATATCCACTATAATAAGACATGATATCATAAGAAAGAAATCATTTCCATGCATTTTAAAATTTCCCCAGAACTTCCGGGACTACTCTTTATTGTCCCGAGCACAATTACATTTGTCTATATTTACAATCCAAGTCTCTTTTAATTCTATACAAGACGAAAGCAATTTTTAGCTTGATTTTCTTTATTTTTTTATTTTGCCATTTTAACGAAACGAGGGTGCCATAGCGCGACAGATTTGTCATTTTTCGTGTATTTAAAATTAATGTACACGTACTAGAGTTGAACTTTTATGCCGACCTCGTTTATTGAGAGCCGCTTTCGTAACGAAAATTTGAGAAACGGAATTGTTATAAACGGAGCTTGTTATACGTTATCGGCAGATCTAGACAAGCTCCTTTGGCAGGCTTATCGGGACTCAATTATTCGATAAGCGTACGTGGTGGGCACACTCGAGCTGCTGGCCCGCGTGCGTGTATCTCGAATTCTTTTATAGCCGCACTATTTTTACAGTCGCGCATATTCGAAGCATCGAAATCTCGTTCTTTACTCATCGGGCTTACTCTGCATTTATATTGATATATATATATATATATATATATATATATATATATATATATATATATATATATATAGACACCTTAAAACCTGTTCGCAACGGCAATATAAATTACATTATAGGCCAAAGGTATAAATTAAATATTAATTAATTTTGAGAAGTAAGGATCGAGCCGCTTGAAATGTATACTCGTTTCGGTTGATTATTTCTATGTATAGTGTACAATAGAGGATCGAATAAGTTTCTTCTGAAATTTTTATTTCCACGTATTATTACACGTATGTGTTTTAAACAAAAAAAAAAAAACTTAAGAAAGCTCAGTTAGTCATGTATATATAGACCCAAAAAATTCCCATATTATAAAATAATCATTCTATTTTTAGAAATTATAAATATTCAATGATAATTAACTGGTATAAGTATAGTTTTGATGAAAGTCAAAGAAGTCTTTATACTGTTATATTGGATTTAGTCGATATTAGTCCTCGGTCTAATGTATATATATCTTTATTCTAAATGGTTCATTTACATTGACAAATTAATTAAGGGCTGCATATTAATTATCCAACTGTTTTATTTGTTCCACGAGGAAACTTTCATTGAAACGAGCTTTGCCAAATACATATTTCAGATATGCGATTAATTAATTACATATATACTATAAATATAATAGTATACACAGGTAGCTGAAGTGATAACGAGCCGACACCGTGTATACCCAATATCGCGGTGCAAAAATCTATTACTATATCGCTAACGTGATCGAATTCCAGGGGCACGGGGCCAGAAATAATGAAGCACGTGCGGAATGTAAGCGAGTCTTATAAATATTGTGTATTATATGTATTTCTTACATCAGACTGAAATTATCTCATTTTAAAAGAATTCCTGCCCCGTATTTCCCCGATTAATCTCCTTCAATCTATAACCTATAAAATTCTTCTAACGATCGCGATTTTTATCTATATAGCCCGCGCGGCGACTCGTTTTATTTGTCCCGTTTCAATTGCTTTTTAGTGAAAAAAAAATATATATATATATATAATCAATTTCTTTTTTAGATTTACACTGTCGTTAAAAAAAGAGAGAGAGAGAGAGAGAACAACAAAAATAACGACGGTTATTTTTTTCCTCCTACTAATGCTCTTAGTGTAATTTTCAGCGCAGCGTGGATCGAGCACCGTGGCGTAAAATTTTATTCTGCGATAAAGTTTAAGAAGAAAAATAAAAAGAAATAAATAAAACGAATAGTTGTTTTTTGCAGGTTTAAATAATCTCATTTGCGAAATTGCAGCTTGCGTAACGCGACAGAGCAAATTTACGGGGCTCCATTTTGATTGCAATTTTCGAACAATTTCCGCATAAGTACAAGGACTTTTCCACTTGTGTACTTACCTTTTGCTTGAATTGCATTCTTGTGGGACATGCCGGACACCCGAAAATGAAATTAAACCTTCTTATTACGATTTGACGTTTAAATAAGAAAATTAAAAAAAGAAAACGTAATTTATGATCTTATGACCCTAGTTTCTTGAAACAAAAAAAAAGATTCTAAAAATTAATGTTTTCAAATGAAATTTCAAGCCTCCAAAGGTGATCGTTTCCCCCACCCAAGGCGCACTATGGCCAGCAATAATTAGAAAGTTTATAAAAAGCCATGTGAAAATAGACGCGTAATTAAATATAGTTATAGAATAACTTTAAAACCAAAACATAAAATACATTTGTATTTTATATAAATACAATGTATTTGAAATAAGTAAAGCATTATTTTAGTTTTTCTGATCGTCCTAAAATTTTTATACAATATATCATTATTATTATGTTTAGCTAATAATTTTCTTTTTTGACATCCCATAATTCACACACTTCTACTGTTTAATCATTCTGCGCACGTGTTATAATATGAAATATGTACAATAAAAAAAAAATATTTTAATCATCATTTTGAATTTACACAGAATTACAGATTTATAGAATGTTGAACAAGCCTGATATCTGTTCAGAGCCTAGAATTTTCGATAAAAAAGGATGAAAATCGTTTTATAGACGTGAAGCAGACGAGAAGTGAAGTAAGTTTTCGTCTTATCGCGCGATGGTTGTTCCCCACCTTCTGTGTCCATCTTGCACCTTTTTAATAATGTCATCTAACTTTTCTCTTTTAAGTTACATAGATAGGTCAATAAAATTATCCACGAAAGTCATATACAACTTAAACTTCGTCAAAAAAAAAAAAAAACGTAATTTTTTGCATGCAATGCAGACGATCGCTCTTGTTTTTGCTGATACAGCGCATTCAACAAATGAAAGGCAGCTAATTTATAACGATCAAATTTCTTAACGATTCGTATAAAATTTTTCTAAAGTGTTTTCATTTGGTACCGTAGGAATTAGCTGAATGGTATTTAAATACTTTTGACTACAAAATTAGTTAAAATTATTTATCAACTTATGCCAATTTAACCTACAGGTTCGCCTTGTCCCAGCTTCTGATAATATATAGCCTTTTTATATAATAGCAGAAAAAACTATTGTAAACATAAGTTGACACTAATAAAAATACGAAAAAAAATCGTACAAAAATTCCGCATTGCTTTGTAAATTGTAAAAAATGCCACATGATTTGAATACAAAGATTGTTCATTAAAAAGGAATCGTAATAAATTAATTCCATTCCTCGACAAGGTACAACAACAAAAGCATTATATATTTACAAAATAAATCTAAAAATATAAATTTGCTACAATTTTTACCGCTATATTACACAAACGAAGTTTTTTATACTTACAGTGTAAAACCGTAGAGAAATTTTTTTTTTTTTTTGTTTTTTAATAAAACCTCTATACTCTTCTACGAATTCGCCACTCTATGTCTTATTATAAACGTGACCGTCCTCGATTATATTATTTTCGTGGACTAACAAGATGTATATCGACGATACGTCTATAAATATATGCGCCATGTGAGTTTCGTGGGAATCCCTACTATATATATATATATACAGTGCTTTATGAGTAATCGGCCCGTACAGCGCGGAAGCGCGTAAACTTTCGGAGCTTTCGCGGAATTTTACATGTTATAGTGCCCCTTAGAAAAGCCGAAAAAGGAGCGATCAACCCTCTCATACGTTATATATTTGTGAAATTCTATAAACGGCGCCAGTAATTAAAAAAATTTTATTTATACATATATATATATATATATATATATATATATATATATATATATATATATATAATAAGATTCCATCTTATCAATTATGTACGATTTTTAAGCAATGTAATTGCAATTATTTAAAGATCTTGGAATAAAATAACTATTATTGTAAATAAGACTAATTAAAAAACTGTATGAGTCATAATAAAAACAAAACCGGTAATTCCAAAAAAAGTGGCGTTTTACGCAATATTTTGTAATTGCGATTTATATCGGATAAGAGGGTCGTTCAATTGAAAAAAGAATTAACGATCGCATTAGAACAATAGAATTATCAAAACTTCGACAGGGACAAGCAGAAACATTACTTTAGAAATAAAAATAGTATGAATTTAAATAATTTTAACATTATTACACAGTATTAAAAAGGTAAAAGACTAGATAAATTATAAATTATTTCGACAAATAATCGTGGTTCTAGGCGAAAACGTAATGAACAACATGACAGATTTTTTTTTAACTGTACCGTTACTGCGATTTGTAACAAATTTGTAATTATGTTTAGGATTTCACCCTCATTACCTCCCCCCTCCCTCTATGATCATATCATCAATATATATACACTTCTGTAAATTTATCTTTTCTCTCATTTACTCTGTAACTTGAAACTATCTGATTCCCGAAAAGGCAAC